>JANBRV010000063.1:0-19218 GCA_027577835.1 Coemansia sp. RSA 2705
ATAGCTGGAAGCAGACGGAAGGAGGAATAGCAGGAATAGGCGAAATATGACCGTAGATATCTATCTATCTATCTATCTATCTATCCATCGTACTCGGTGGGATGATTCCGTAGGCTATGATCAATCTCCATTATCATGAATACAGACCCGGGTCTGGAGAGAGGACATATGAACACGCATTTTCCAGTCACCATAGGGTTTTTTGCAAACCGCCTATGCTAGCCAAAACAGGTATTGGGGTGCATTTTAAGACGCCGTCGTGTCAGCGGCACTTTGAGCAGGTGACCTGGGCGGGTCGCAGGAATTCCTTGGTTGCTGATAAATTGGTGGCATATACCCACCGGCTGATCAGCAGTCGCCAAAGCTGCCTTGTCCAACGCCTGGCTGCGGTCGGCGGTCGAGCGGCGACAGACAGTTCCCCCATTCCGAAGAAAGCGCAGAGAGCTCCGCCGTCTGCCCTCTCTCCCGCGTGTCTTGTGGACGCTGAAAATAGCCCATGGCACCCGGGTCGGAGGAAAAAAAATGAAGATTTATTTTTACACTTTTTGCTTTTTGTGCTGGCCCAACGCCTGGCGCAGGCGGGGCGGCCAGACGTCACCATGACACGCACGACTTTGCCCTCCCCTTCCTTTGGGCATCCCAGTCAAACCCCACAGGTAATTCACACCGGCAGATTTCCTCTAGGCCTTTCTGTCAGGGCTAAAGACAGGACGAAGGAAGGGAAAAAAGAGGGACGAGGGCGGAGGTGCCGGCTTCTTCCATGTCTTGGCAATGCTGCGGAGCCCGCCAAATGACTGGAAGGCACCCGCTTTCTCCGCGACCCAAGCCAAGCCGTATCTGCTTAATAAGCCCAGGGCTCTTCAGCGGCGAATCTGCACGGGTCCGCCGGCCGCATGAGACGGAGCCACCGTTACTGCGCAGATGAGCACCAAAGAAGCGGGCGAGCGGGAAAAAAAGGCAAGGATGAGGAAAATCTCGCCTTTGTCCTCTCCCCTCTTTTTTTTTCCAACGCCCACATCTTTATTTCCCCGATACTTTCTCTTTTACTCTTCTTTGTCACCAATTCAACGTATTTTTTCCAAGGCTTGTTGGTACTTTGGACAAGCTACCAGGGGGAAATATTCACCGGGACACACCATCCTTATTTCGCCGTTCTCCTTTATTTCACTCGCTCCTACGACTCTCAGTCAAGCGGGTGTCCTCTTTCTACGGATTTCCCTTCATTCACATGTTCACAGCCGCGGTCGGGATTGTCTGCTGAATTTCGCGTTTGGACCCCGCTGCAAAACTATAAAAGAACTGCCCGCGGCCACTGCCTCCCCTTCCGGCTGAACGTTCACGCTAGTGTTTTTTTATTCCGCCCTTTCCACTTTCCACCCTTGCTATTGTTTCTTCTTCTGTCACTTGGGGCAACGGGGGAGGTTTTTTTATTTTTGGACCCGCACACTTCCGAACAAAGAGTCCAGGGAGAGTATTCCTCTCACGCTTGTTTTCGTGGCTCTCCTCAACCTATATCAAAATCCCAACATTGGGTTGGGAGAAAAGAAAGCAAAAATAGGATACGCATTTCGCTTATTCGGAGCTACATCCACAGTCCATAGGGAGCAGCTCCATTCACGGTAATGCTGCTTTCGCCAGACGCCAACGTCAGCACGGGCCCCGGCGCGGGGGCGGGAGTATCCGAGAGCGGACCCAGACAACCGGATGGCGCATCGTCAGAGCGCAGATCGGCGCCGGTGGCACCCGCGGGACCGCCCGAGGCAGCAGGAAACCTGTTGGCCTCGTCGCCCATGGAAAGCAGGTTTGCGCGGCATCCGGGGTCGGCGCGGCCCGCGGACAATGGGCATGCAGCGTTCCATGCACGCACATACAGCAACAGCAGCCTGCCGCACGAGCAGTCGCCGCCATATTCGCCGCGGTTCCGCAGTAACACCAGCGGGCCCGAGCTGCGGCAGGCAAGCGGCACGCCGCCGGGGATCCGGCAAACACGCACGGAGCTGCAGCCAGCGCGTCGGGGCACGCACGGCGGCAGCAGCGGCGGTGGCAGCAACAGCAGCGCGGCGAGCTACGCCAGCAGCAAGGACGGGCACACGCAGCAGCAGCAGCAAGACGAGGCGGCGAAAAACAACTACGCGCTGTGGCTGCCCTGGGAAGAAACGGCGCTGGTGGACTGGCTGTACGAGCCGGCCAACTGCAAGCTGTTCAACGTGCCGCGGCGCAAAAAAGAATGCCACGAGCGCATCATCCAGGAGATCCTGCCCAGCAAGACCAGCCGGGCGATCGAGGGCAAGATCCGCACAATCGAGAAGCGCTACCAGAAGGCCGCGCAGGAGATCCAGCGCGCCGACTTTGCCGCCAAGCATCCGGGCAAGCGCGCCGAGGAGGTGGCCGAGGCCCTGTGCAACAACTTTCACAAGCTCGAGTCTGTGTTCAATCCGGCGCAGGCGCAGGCTCGGTCCCAGCTACACGAGCCCAAGAAGTGGCTGGGCGCGGCCGAGACGGCTGACCACGCCCCGGCTACAGCAGCATCAGCAGCATCAGCAGCGGCCGGCAGCGGCAGCACAGTCAGCGTGCCGCGCAGCTCGCCGCCGCCGCGCATATCCATGGCCGAGTCGCTGCCGTTGCCGCACCGATCGGTGGTTCCGGGGCGCAAGATCGCGCCCAAGCGCGGCGGCGACGGCGACGACGACGCGCCGGTCATGATGAGCCACAGCAAGCGGAGCCGCACGCTGCCGTCGATTCTGCAGAACCGGCGCAGCCCCGGACGCCAGCTCACGCCCCAGCAGCACCCGCAGCACCCGCACCACCACCACCAACAGCAGCAGCACCGGCAGCGGTCGCCGCTCCCACTGCAGCAGTTCACCATGCAGCAGGCGCAGCAGCAGCAGCGGTTGTTTGAAAACGGGCGGTTTGTGCTGGACATGAGCGGGCGGCCGTCCACGGCACTGCCGATGATGCAGGTGCCGTCGCCAATGGCGTCGCTCGCAGCACAGCAGCAGCAGCAGCAGGCACAGCAGCAGCAGCATCGCCACCAGGCGGCGGGCACGCAGACCGGCGCGGGCGAGGACATCGTGCAGGGCACGCGGGAGGATCTCGAGTGGCTGCAGCTCAACCTGCGGCGAGAGGAGCTCGAGTTCCGCAAGACCATGTTTGAGCACGACCAGGAGCTCGAGGGCAAGCGGGTGCGGCTCGAGGAGCACCGGCTGGAGAACCAGCGCCGCGAAATGGACCTGGAGAGCAAGCGGCTCGACGTGCAACGAAGACAGCTGGACATGCAGATCGAGTCGCTGCAGTCGCTGACGTCAATGCTGGGCCAGATGGTCTCCCAGATGGGCTCAATGCTGCACCCGGACTCTGACCGGCAACAAAACTAGCACTTGACATCCTTTTTTTCTATCTTCCAGCCTGGGCCTTGTACTTCAAAAATGAGAAACAAACAACCACAAATATCCGCGCCGGTCGGGAGCATTGTTTGGGAAAAGAAATAGAAACACAGAAATAGAAAGAGGAGGCTGTTGTTAGGTGTAAAAATAGGGGGGAGGCTATCAGTGCATGTGCGGATGGTGCTCGGGCGCGTCGAGGTCGTGGCGGCCCAGCCACTCCTGCTTGACGGCTGGCGTGTTCTGCACGACGCGGTCGTTCTTGATCAGCGTCGAAACCTGGTCCAGATCCAGGCCCAGCGTCTGCACGATAAAGTCGCCAATGTCGGTGTTCTCGTGGTTGCCGCGCAGCAGGTGCGCGTCCTTGCCGTAGGCGTACAGGTTCACGTCGACGGCGCTGTGGCCGTGGGTGGCCCAGCCCAGCTGCGCGCGGTCCGAGGTGATGGTGCTCAGGCGCTGGCGCAGGCGCACCGAGTCGGACTCCTGGGCCACGTCCAGGATCTCCTCGTGCGTGGCGTTGGCAATGCCCAGCCACTCGGGGAACACGGTGTCGCGCACCAGGCGGTAGCGCTCGGCCGAGTCGCCGACGGCCGGGCCCAGCAGCTGCGCCGAGATGTACTCGATCGAGTGCTTGACCGGCTCTAGGGCAAACGGGTTCCACAGGTACTCGGGGTACTCGGGGCCCAGCTGCTTGGCCACCGAGAACCCGCCGGTCTCGTGGTCCGACACGCTGATCAGCACGGTGTCGGGGTGCGCGTCCACGTAGGCGCGCGCCACGGCAATCGCGTCCCAGTACGCGATGATCTCGCGCACGTGGGCGGCCGGGTCGTTGGTGTGGGCGGCCATGTCGATGCGGCTGCCCTCGACCATCAGGAAGAAGCCGGCGTTGGCGGACTTTGTGGCGGCGGTCAGAATGCCCAGGGCCTTTTCGGCCATCTCGGCCAGCGACGGCTGCTCGTGCGGGTCGCGGTCAATCTCGTAGTCCATGTGCGAGGGCGCAAACGTGCCCAGCAGCGGCAGCGCGGCCGAGTGCGCGTCCAGCGCGTCAAAGTCCTTGCGCGAAAGCAGCGTGCGGAACCCGCGGCCGCGCGCCTCGCCCAGCAGGTCGCGCGCGTCCATGCGGCAGCTGTGGTTGGCGCGCGTGCTGGGCTCAAAGTGGCAGCGGCCGCCGCCAAACAGCAGGTCCACTACAGGGCCCAGCGAGTAGTTGCCGACCTCGTACTCGGCAATCAGATCCTCCATGTCGCGGTGCACGACGTGCGCGGCAAACGCGCCGGGCGTCGCGTGCGTGATGCGCGACGTAGCCACCAGTCCCGTGGCCATGTTGCGCTGCAGCTTGGCCGCCTCGAGCACCGTGCCGCACGGTGCGCGCCGCGCGTCGACGCCGATGGCGCCGTTGTACGACTTCATGCGGCACGAGAACGCCGTGGCTCCGGCAGCCGAGTCCGTCACCAGCGAGTCGCTGGACCGCGTGCGCGACGCGCCCACCAGGATCTCGTCCAGCACGCTCTGGAACCCGACCGGCAGCCCGCGCGTCTGCTGCACAAAGTTGCGCGCCATGGTCTCGGACGCCGGCCCGAACCCGTCGCTGATCATCAGAATCACGTTGCGCTTCTTGGACCGCTGCAGCCAGTTGATGCCGTCAAAGTACAGCCAGAAGATGCCCACCACCGACACCACCACCAGCGACACCACCGTCACCCAGAATCCGCGCCCCTACACCAGCATACACTCACATTAATATGCAGCCGCTCAAATTAATTAGGAGACTGGCTCTCCACTGCCAAGACTTGCATGACGTGTATGCGTTACCTTTCGAGCGCGCCGCGCGCCCAGCGTCATGCCATAGTACAGCGTGTCGTTGTCGGCCACCTCCAGCGCCTCGGGGTGCTCAAACAGCTCGTTGTCCTCGACGTCCGCGTCCGACCCGTGCTGCTCGTCGCTGAACCGCACCCGGCCCTCGGTGCTGGACCGAGGCACTGCCGCGTACGGAACCTCTGCCTGCGCCATAGTCTTTTCGTAGTACGGTGACATGCGTTCCCACCCCTCGCCAGTGCAAACAGAAGCAAATGGATACCTCAGCGAGATAAATACGAAGCTGGTTGTCTATCGAAATGTAGTGTGCAAAAAAAAATATATAAAGTAGTGAACAAACTAGAAAGGAAGAGGAAAAAAAAGGAAAGCAGAGAGGGAAGCGGTCCTTCCCCCCTTTTTCTATGCCCGGAAAAAGGCATTACAGGCACGTGTGGCGGGCAGCATTTATCCTTTTTGGCCTAGCGCGATCCGCGCCCGCGCTTTCTGCGGTTAGGCTTCTTGGCCTTCGTGGCCTCCTGGTCGGCAGCCGGATCCTCCTGCTCCACGTCTGCCTGCTCAGCCGCGTCCTGCCCGTCTTCGCCCGCGCCCTCATCGCCATCCGACCCCTCCTCGCCATCGCCCGCAGCCTCCTTTGCTTCCTGCTTCCGGCGCTTCGTCTTGCGCTCCTTCTCGCGCTCCTTATCCATGCCCACCCGGCGCTTGTCGAGCTTCTCCTTGCGCTTCGCGCTATTGCCGCCGCCGCCGGCCGTCAACTCAACGTTGATCTTCTTGGTGCCCAGTTGCTGGTGGTGGAACTTTAGCGCTCGTCTCATATCGGCCGACGAGGCAAACTCGACAAACGCAAAGCCGCGCGAGTTGCCCGTCTGCTTGTCGGTCATCAGCCGCACCGACGTTGGGTTGGCTGCCTTTAGGAACACGCGCAGCTCGTCGCCCGTTGTCTTGTACGGCAGGTTGCCCACAAACGCAATAAATCGGATTGCACTGCCGGCGTCGTTGGTTCGCCGCTCAAACTTTGGCTTCTTCTCGGCGGGCGGCTCGGCGGCAGGCGTCTCCTTGGCGGGCTTTTCCGGCCGATCCTCCTTGGCCGGCTTCTCCAGCTTCCCCCGGAACTGCAGGGCCTTGCGCTGCTTCTTTGTCAGCTGCATTTGTCAAACAACGCGAGTTAAAAAGATATGCGCGAGAGCGAGAGAGAGAGAGCAATTTCATGGTGAGGGTTTCTTTAGAAAATTTTCCACATTTACGGAACCCGCCGCTGATCAGATCCGGGCAGATCCACGTGCCCCATAACTGACACATGTGGCAGGCAGTCAGTCGGTAATGGGACCACAAGCCGGCAAAGCAGCCAGGCTAGCCGCCACGTTCCTCCCCCTTCCAACTATACGACCTAATGGCTCCCAACGAAGACGCGCCAGCGGCAGCGCCGATTGGCCCCGCGGCGCCGACGGTGACCGACTCGGAGCGGCTGGAGAAGCTGAACCAGGACCTCGAAAGCATCCCGCTGTTTATGACGCAGCTTCCCGACGAGGGCAACGAAGCAGTCGAGGCGCTCAAGACGCTGGCGTCCGAGGAGCCGCCCGAGGAGATGGCGGCGACGTACAAGGGCGAGGGCAACCTGAGCTTCAAGCGCGGGCGCTACCACGATGCGCTCAAGCACTATACGCATGCGCTCGAGTACGACCACGACAACGTCGACCTGCGCGTCACGCTGCTGACCAACCGGGCGGCGGTCAACCTGGAGCTGGAAAACTACGGACGTGTTCTCCAGGACTGCTCGAGCGCGCTGAAGCTCAAGTCGCAGACGCCCAAGGCGCTGTTCCGCGCGGCCAAGGCGTGCATCATGCTGAGCAAGTTTGCCGAGGCGCACGAGTGCTGCGACTGGGTGCTGCGCATGGACCCGGGCAATGCCGAGCTGCTGCGGCTGCAGGACGAGGTGCGGCAGGCGCAGCTCAAGTTCGAGGAGCGCGGGCGCGCGCAGGAGGAGCGCGAGCGCCAGCGGCTGGCGCGGCGCGAGATGCTGCGGCGCGCGGTGGAGATCCGCAGCCGGCTGACGTTCGATCTGTCGCCCGAGAACGCCAAGAAGAAGGATCTGTACCCGTGGGAGGTCAGCGAGCACCAGGTGGAGCTGGACCACGACACCGGGCACCTGCTGTGGCCCGTGGCCTTTCTGTACCCCGAGTCGAAGGAGTCCGACTTTGTCCAGCACTTTGACGAGTCCGTCACGCTGTACGACATGCTGGCGCAGGTCCTCAGCAATCCGCCGCCCTGGGACAGCCAGAGCGCCCCCCGGTACACCGTGGACAACGTCGACACGTACTTTATGGCGCGGCCGGTCGGCGGCGTCGAGAAGGACGAGCGCCTGGTCAAGGTAAGCAGCAAGCTGCGGCTGGCCAGCATCCTGGACAACCCAAAGTACGTGATCCTTGACGGGTTCCCGAGCTTCCTGGTGCTGCCGCGCGCGGGCCCGTTTACCGAGCAGTACATCGAGCACTACCGCCAGCAGCGGCTGACCCAGGAGGCGGCCAAGCAGACCGTTGCCGCGGAGCCAAGCTAGACGCCTTTTTTCCTTCTTTTCTAATTTACACTGCTCCCATCTATTCACTGCCGGCACCAAGTGCTAACGGCCTGGCTGCTACTGCTGTTGCTGGCTAGAGCGACTGCCTGTCCAGCAGCTCCTTGACCATCTGCTTGCACTGGCGCGAGTCCAGATGCTCCGAGTTGCGGATGGCGTTGACGACCAAGATGGTCTTTTCGGGGGACCCGGCCTTGACCCACACGCGGCCGTTGACGCCGACCGCAGCCTCATACGCGAGCTCCGCGCCCAGCGCGGCCAGCACCGGGGAACTTGCGCTAAGCAGCCGGCGCGCCAGCCCCAGCGAGCAGCGAAAGACAAAGCCCGCGTGCAGCTCGCCAAAGCCCTCGGACTTGCCCGTGTGCGCATTGACGCACTCGATCTCAGGGTCCATCATCGAGTTGGCCACGGCCACGCGCGCATAGACGGCGGCGCCAATCGCCAGATTGGGCTTGTTGCGCTTGGTGGCGCCCTCGAACGCTAGCAGCGGCAGCAGCGCGTCGTGCGCAGACCCAATGTCCACGCGGTAGCCCTCGCCGTGCCGCCCAACCACCACGCCCACCACGGGCTCGCCCTCGGCCGCCACGTACCGCCGCCGGTTGCTGCCCACCCACCACTGGTTGGTGTCGCTGCTCGCGTGCAGCACGCCGCCCGTTGTCGCCTGGATGTCGTCGCTGTGCTGCACCAGCCCGGGCCCCAGCCGGAGCACCGCCTCGCCGTCGCTCTGCGTGTCCACTATGTCGCCGGGAAGCACTACCTTGACATTGGCCATTGTCCGATGAATGCGCGAAATGTATCAGAAGAAGAAAAAAAAAGTTTTATAGCCAGAGAAAGAGAAATTCTCGATCGGGGGGACTGGTTGAGGCGAGCTTAAAAATCTCCAAATCTCAGGGCTGCAGCTCGCGCCAGATCACCGGCAGGATCACGCCGGCGGCGATATACAGCGTGTAGAACGCCGAGTACACGCGGAACGCCAGCGAGCCGCCCGAGTAGGCCACCGACGAGCCCGATATGCGCAGGTACACGGCCAAGAAGGCCACGCTGAAAAAGTGGAATATCAGCAGCAGCGGGCTCGGCAGCAGGCCCGAGAGAAAGCCCGACGGATGCATGGTAAAGTAGCTGCCGCGGGCCAGATATGCAAAGCACGCCTCGCGCAGCAGCCCCAGCTCCTTGGTCTCGGCGGCAAACAGCGCGTGCAGGGCCACCGACAGCACGTTGACCACCAGCGCCCGCGGGCGCCGCCTCCACTGCCACTGCGCCTTGACGTGGCGGGCCGTCTGTGCATCGGGCAGCTTGCCGTGCTGGCGCAGCAGCTCGGTCAGAATCGCCACGTCCCACAGGCCCACGGTCATGCCGCCGCCCGTCAGCGGATGCCGCACGTTCAGCGCATCACCAATCCATATGGCCCCGTCAACCGAGTTGCTGGTCGCCGGGATAAATTTGCTGCCGATGCACCGGATCCGCCGCGCATCGTCCAGCGCCTGCATCAGCGTCGCATGTAGTCCTGGATACAGGTGCTTGGGCGCTGCCCGTGCCAGCGAGGCCCTCAGGGTCGCCCGCAGCTGGCCATTGGCCTCGGACGGCAGCTGCGCGCCCGGAATGTCGGCCAGCACCCGCGTCTCGCGCTCGCTCATCTGGTACAGCAGCACCGGGCCCACGCCGTCCAGCATCACGTTCCCGTTGTGCGGCATCGGCAGCGGATTCGCCACGCCCGGGGCCGGCCGCGCCACATGCTCAGTGGTTCCTGTCGGCCCGTCGAAATACGTTGCGCTGTCCACGGGCTCGTGTTCCAGCACCAGCCCGCAAAAGTGCGATATCATCTCCACCGGCCGGTCGTTCAGCTGCTTGCGGAACTGCGAGGTGATTCCGTCGCACACAAACGTCAGCACCCGCGCATCCACGTCCACGCTGGCGCTATCCGCGGTTGTCCGCGACGGCCCCACGCGCACGCCGCGCACCCTGGTGATGCGCTTGGCCCCGTCGCCCAACAGCTCGGTGACCGAGCCCTCGACGCATGTGATGTTAGCCTGGGCCTTACACGCCGCCCGCAGGTTCATCACCAGCCGCCCGTGGTGGAAGCTGACGCCGCGGAGCTGCTCGCCCGCCCGCTGCATGTACGGCACATATATGCTCTGTCCGCGGTACGAGATGTAGTATCCGTGCACCGGTACGGCGCCGATATCGCTAAACACTGTGCGCAGCCCCAGCCGCTCAATTGCCTGGCACCCCGCCGGCTGCATCAGCTCGCCGACGATGCGGTCGGGCTCGGCCCAGTTCTTCTCGACCAGCAGCACGCGGCTGTGCGGCCAGTCTGTGGCCAGCTTGTACGCCAGCGCCGCTCCAATGGGGCCTGCCCCAATAACCGCAAAGTCGTAGGCTGGCCGCTCGCGCTGCGCCCGGAACTCGTCAAAGCCGACGACCTCTTGTCGGCTGTGGTAGTAGGCGGTGTACTCGTAGGTGCCGTGTGTCGGCCAGCTGTGGTTCTCGTCGAGCACAACCTCGGGAACGGTCATTTTTTAGAAAGTAATTAGAGTAACAGAAATAGAGTAGGGGGGAGTATGAGGGAGGCGGAAGAAGAAGAAAGTAGCCGGCGTATAAAAGCTGGCGTTTTTATAACGGGACCGCACAGACTTGCCCGTAGCAGCCAGAATCAGACCACCAGCACCTGCAAGAAAAGTGAGCTGATCAGGAATCCCAGGAATCACGGAAACCTTGGTGCTCTCGAGTCTGGGCAATCACATGCCTCAAGCAATAGATCCATTTTTATCTTTAGCTTTTTGCGAAATTCCCTCATTACATTTTTATTCTGTGTCAACACAATGACCGACGTTCCGCCCAACGATGCCGAGCTCGACGAGCTGCTCGACAGCGCGCTGGAAGACTTTATCACAGAGCCGTCGCCAAAGCCCAAGAGCCCGGCGCCCGACACTGCGGCGGTGCCCGCCCGCGAGCCAACGGCCGACGACAAGGGATTCGAGGACGAGTTTGTCCGCCAGCTGACACAGGGCATGGAAGACATGTTCAAGAACTCGTCGTCGACCGGCGACGAGGCCGAGATGCGCACCATGCTCGATCAGCTACTGGGCCAAATGGGCTCGCTGTCCGCCGCAGACACCGGGACCAGTCCGGCGCCGCCGCCTGCAGCCACATCGAGCGCCGAGAAGCCCGCCGCGGCCACGGAGCCCACGGAGCCCGGGACGTTTGAGGACAAGATCAAAGCGACCATGAGCAAGTTGAAGGAGAGCGCGGATCGTGCCGACGCGGAGAGCAGCGACACTGGGATGGGCATGCTCGAGGAGCTGATGCAGCAGCTGGAGCAGGCCGGCGACGACGACAATGGGATGGGCTCGCTGGTCGACGACGTCATCGGCCAGCTGATGTCCAAGGAGGTGCTGCAGCAGCCGCTGCGCGAGCTTGACGCCGCATACCCAAAGTACCTGGAAACCCACAAGCAGACGCTCTCGTCCGAGGACTATGGGCGGTACCAGCAGCAGCACGAGTACGTGAAGCAGATTCTGGGGCTGTTTGCCGAGTGCAAGGACGACTCGGTCAACGATCCGCGGATTGTCGAGCTGTTGCAGAAGATGCAGGACTGCGGCCAGCCGCCGAACGAGCTGCTCAAGCTGCTGGCCCCCGAGATGGAGCTGGACGAGAAGGGCGAGGTCAAGGCGCCCGAAATGCCGAATTGCACGATAATGTGAGGTACATTTTTTATGTTGTAAAGATCTAAATCGCTGTGATCATCCCCATACTAGTCACGCAGACCGTGGAATATGAATTATATTAACTTTCACCAGCAAAAAAAAAACTGACCTTGCAAACACTCCCCTGGTCTTATCTATTTCTTGCATCGACGGGGTGCATTTCTCCCCCCTTTTACAAACACACAACTGAGATAAGAGAAAAATGGTCAGACAGGCGACGCCCGAGCTAAAGCAGTTTATGGACAAGAAGCTGCGTCTGGAGCTCAACGCGAACCGTGTCGTGATTGGCATTCTGCGCGGGTTTGACGCGTTTATGAACGTCAGTCTGGAAGACGCACGCGACATAACCGTGGAAGACAAGCCGGCGAAACTGGGCCGGACGGTGGTCCGGGGCACCAGCATTGTAGCGGTAGAAGCCCTAGAGCAAATCGAGCACTAAAAGCAACTCTTCGTCATTTTTGGATTGTATTGGCGCTAAATAACACAGATTTACTTTGCAAGCACGCGAGCAAAGAAGCCCACCAGCAGCTTGATCGCGTGGTTGGCGCGTGCGGCCTGCTCGGCGTTGGCCCAGTCGCCGCGGGCGCCGCAGAAGCCGTGGAACATGTCGTCGAACCGCTCCATATAGCAGTCCGCAAAGAACGGCTTGTCCTTCATGCTGGCAAACTCGTCGGCAAAGTCGGGCTCGTCCTTGCTGGGCAGCACCATCAGCGGGGCGCGCACCCGCGCCATGTCGCCGGGCTGGATCAGCGCCGGATGCACGATGGCGCCGCCCGCCAGCCCGTCGAGCTCGGCCAGCGCGGTGACGACCATTTTGCCGCCCCAGCAGAAGCCAACGACGCCGGTCGACGCAACGCCGACCTCGGCAAAGTGCCCGAGCACCTTGCGGAAGCTGCCCTTGACGGCGTCCCAGCTGCCGGCGGACTTGCAGAAGCCGGCAAAGACCTCGGGCTTGCCCAGGTCGGCCTCGACCAGCGGCTTGCCGTGGAGCAGGTCGGGGAGGGCCACGTAGAAGCCCATTTCGCCGAGGATGTCGCAGAGCTGGATCACGTTTGCGTGCATGCCAAAGACGTCGTAGTTGACCAGGATCCCGCGCTTGCTGTCTTTGCTGCCGCTGAAGTAGCAGTCGAGGTCGCCGAGCTTGCTGCGGACGCCCTTGGCGATGTAGGTGGCCTTGACCGGCGGGGTGTTGCAGCAGACCTCGGGAAACGACATGATTGGGTTTAGGATGTTATGTTTTACGCTTCAAAAGAAAAGGGAGTTTGAACAGCAAGGGAGACAAGATATGGTGTTATTTGATGCTGCACAGCGCATGGGTCTCTCGTTATCCCCCCTGATCCACGTGCAAAATGCAAGGGAGGCTGGCTCGATTGATTAGTCGTAATTTTCTCCGAGTCCCGCCCCGTTTTTACTCCTTCTTTATCTTCAATTCGCCTTATTCACTTTGCAAGCTTGCGACGCATTGGGTGGGCAGCAGCACAATGAGAGGCACGGTTATTCGGCAGGTCAGGGCACAGTACCAGTGGCACAAGCACGTGCCGCTGATCAAGTTTATCGGGCCGCGCAAGGCGCTGTGGGAGCAGCAGGCCGGGGGCTCGCAGCCAGTAACAGCAGGCGGCAGCGGAGGAGGCAAGGAGGCGATGAACTTTTGGGAGCTGCCGGCGCGGTACCGGCCGCGGCCCATTTCCGACGCCGAGATAGAGGCCATCGAGTCAGGCGGCGCATCGCTGGTTTAGACGATTTTTTTATTAGGTGGTGAGCCGAACCGCTAAATGAAATTTTTCCCTGGTGTTTACGATTTTTGAAGGGGTTCTCCTTTCTTTCTCTCTATTTTGTAAGTAATCACGCGAATTTTGTGGTGGGCATATTCATTTTGATGTTTGGATTTGGCACGGGCACCGCAGGCACCAGTGCGTTTGGCAGCGCGGCGCCGAGCGGCGGACTGTTCGGTAGCTCTACATCGACGGCAGCGCCTTCTACCGGGCTGTTCGGTAGCTCTACATCGACGGCCGCACCTTCTACCGGTATGTTCGGTAGCTCTGCATCGACGGCTGCGCCTTCTGCCGGTCTGTTTGGCAGCTCGACATCAACGGCAGCACCAAGCAGTGGGCTGTTCGGCGGATCGACATCGGCAGCAGCACCTAGCACAGGGCTGTTTGGCAGCTCGACATCAACGGCAGCACCAAGTACCAGCCTGTTCGGCGGATCGACATCGGGAGCAGCACCAAGCACTGGGCTGTTTGGAGGAGCAACATCAACGGCAGCACCAAGCACTGGGCTGTTTGGCGGAGCAACATCAACGGCAGCACCAAGCACTGGGCTGTTTGGCGGAGCAACATCAACGGCAGCACCAAGCACCGGGCTGTTCGGTAGCTCTACATCAACGGCAGCACCAAGCACCAGCCTGTTCGGCGGCTCGACATCGGCAGCAGCGGCGGCGGCGAGCACCGCGGCAGCAGTGACGCCAAAGACAAAGTTTGCGGATCTGGCGGCGGACATGCAGGGCGTGCTGGTGGCGGTGGAGCGGCAGAAGCAGGTGCAGATCCAGATCGGCCACAGCATCGTGGCGGACGAGACGGAGCGCGAGGCCAAGGCGGTGGCGCAGGCGGTGCAGCGGCTGGCGCAGGCGCTGTCGGTGGCGAAGCTGACGCTGGCGGGCGACCGGGGGCGCGTGGACGAGGCCAAGGCGCAGGCGCAGTTTGACGCGCAGCACGCCGAGCGCGCGGCGGCGCTGGTGGCGCACGCGACGGACGACGGGTCGTGGGCGCAGAGCGGGCTGACGCCGCTGCAGGCGGCCAATCGGCAGCGCGCGCTGGGCGCGCTGCAGCAGGACGGCGGCGACGCGCGGGTGGGCGACCCGTACGAGGCGGTGCGGCGCATGCAGGTGGCCAGCATGCACCACGACGTGGCGCGCGAGTGCTACTGGGCGTGGCTCGAGCGCGTCGAGCGCGGCGCGCGGCTGCTGCAGGAGCGCCTGGACCAGCTCGAGCGCCACGTGGCCGCCGCCGTAGCGCACGGTGGCGCGCAGCCGCGCCGGCTCGAGCCGCCCGCGCGCCCCGAGCCCAGGGCCGTCGCTGACGTCATCCAGCACCAGGCCGACTCGTTCCTGGCCATTGCCGCGCGCCTGGCCGCCGTCGACGAGGACGTGCGGCGCCTGCGCCGGAGGCTGGCGCTGCCCTGAGCATGCACCCCCCGGCCGCGGGTCACGTGCGCCGCCCACGCATTTACACTACGCGCCTCGGTGCCCTCACCGGCCTGGAGGCGCTTTCTGTCTTTCTCTCTTTCTAATACTTCATCCCGCCTGCTTGAATTCACCCCCTTCTTATTTGTGCAAGCTAGATTCGTATGGACTGCGGCGTGTGCGCGGGCAGCAAGCCGCGCGGCTTCTGCGGCGCCTGCGTGCGCGAGCGCTGGCTGCAGCACGCATGGCTGGACGGCGTCGTGCGGGCGGGCAGCAGTCGGCAGGAGAAACATACACCCGAGGGCCAGCAGACTCACGAGGTCTACGAGTGGCAGGCGCGGCGGCTGCAGGCACGGCGCCAGCGCGTGGCCCAGCTGCGCACGCTGATCGGCCAGCGCCAGGACCAGATAGCCGCCGCGCGCCAGCTGCGAGACACATTGCAGCAGCAGCAGCAGGAATGCAGAGACAGGCTGGCCGAAGACAAAGACGGGCTGGCCGAAGGCAAAGACAGGCTGGCCAAAGACAAAGACGGGCTGGCCGAAGGCAGAGACAGGCGGCGCGCGCGGTGGCAGCGGGCGCAGGCGCAGGTGCGCGCCGACCGCCGCGTGCTGGCGCAGGCGCTGGGCGGCGTGGCGGGGCTGCGGCTGCAGGGCGGCGCGGCGCTGGACGAGCGGCTGTTCGGGCTGCCGTGGCCGCAGCGCGCCGACTGGGCAAAGTACCCGGCGGCGTACATTGAGGCGTGCGTCGGCCACGCCGTGCACGTGTTCAGCGTGCTGGCCCACTACCTGCACGCGCGCCTGCCGTTCTACGCGGCCAAGCGCGGCGGCCGCCTGTACATGCGCGCAGCCTGGCGCCGCGCCGACGCGCCGGCCGCCGAGCTGGCCGTCTCGCACCGCGCGCGCTTTGTCGTCGCGCTGGGCATGCTGTTCTGCGCCATCGCCGAGCTGTGCCGCGCGCAGGGCGTGGCCGCGCCCGAGCCCGCCGACGTCGTGGGCAACATGCGCCGCGCCGTGTGCGCCCTGGCCGAGCCGCCGCCCGCGGCCACGCCGCCGCCCCTGGACGTGTATGCGGCCGTGGTGGAGGCCATGCGCCTCTACGCCGACGCCGCGCGCCCGGCGGCCGCCCTGGCGCTGCGCGAGGCGGTGCACGCCGAGCTGCGGCGCCTGCACCTGTGCGACGACGCCGTGGACGCGGCCGACCGCGACGCCAGCAGCGACGACGAGAACTGGGCGATCATATAGGCTTTTGTAAATAGCCGCGATCTAGAAAACAGAAACGTCTAACGCGGCGCTTAGCTCGAGGCAGGGATCTCGGCGGTGATCGACTTGCCCGAGGCCGGCTCGGTGGCGGTGACCGTCAGCTTGGCGTCGGTGCCGACAAAGAACTCGACGTCGACGCGCGTGGCGTCGGTGGCCGCGTCCAGCTCCAGCACCATCTCGGCCAGCAGCCGCGACGGGCGGTAGCGCGGCGGCAGGTCGGGCTCGCTGGCGGCTTCGTCCGCCTCGTCGTCGTCGTCGCTCGCGTCCGCCTCGTCGTCGCTCGCGTCCGCGCGCGGCGGCACCGGCTCGCCCTCGCTGACGGCAACGTACGCGCGCGTCTCGCCGGCGGGCAGCGCGACGCGCACCGTGCGCGCGGCCGGCAGCGGCGTGTTCTTGAGCAGCACGGGCTCCAGGCAGTCGGCCGAGATGCGCAGGCCGACGGGCGCGGCCAGCACGCGCGCGGCGACGCCGAACGCGTCGGGCTGCTGCGGCGGCACGGCGCCCTGGGCGATCAGCGCGGCCTGCGCGGCGCAGCCCGCGGCGACAACCTCGTCGAGCTCGCCGGCGTCGTCGCGCACGCGCGTGGCCGCGGGGAAGCGCGCGGCCACGGCGGCCTGCAGGCGCCGCACGCGCGCGGCGCCGCCGCACAGCAGCACCTCGTCGATCTGGTCGGCCGAGTAGCCGGCGGCGCGCAGCGCGTCGTCGATGGCGGCCTGCAGCGGCGCGTACGCGGCCTTGGCCAGAATGTCGAAGCGCGTGCGGTTGATCGACGCGTTGTAGTCGGCGCCGGCCGCCAGGCTCTCGACGGCGCAGGGCGCGGCCGGCGCGGCGCTCAGCGTGCGCTTGGTGACCTCGACCGCCTGCAGCAGCTTGCGCGCGGCGCGCGAGTGCGCGTCGGCCAGCACGTCGACGCCGTGCTGCTTGCGGAAGTCCGCCGCAAAGTGGCGCGCCAGCACCGCGTCCAGCGCGCGGCCGCTGAGCGCGTCGGTGTGCGCGCGCCCGGCCTCGGCCAGCAGCCCGCCGCGCGCCGCCACCACGGTGACGTCGGCGCCGGTGCCGCCCACGTCGACCACCACCACCGTCTGGTCGCGCGCGCCGCCGACGCCGTACTGCGCCGCCGCCGCCGCCGGCTCGGACAGCAGCTGCAGCAGCGGCAGCCCGGCGTCCGCGCACGCCGCCGCCAGCGCGCGCCGCTGCTCGGCCCCGAACCGCGCCGGCACCGCCAGCACCGCGCCCTCGATCGCGCGGCCCAGGTACGCCTCGGCCGTGGCGCGCAGGCGCTGCAGGTAGCGCACGGCCGCCGAGTGCGCCGACACGCGCAGCGAGCCGGCCTCGCCGCCCACCACGAACTCGGCGCCCGAGCCGTCGGCCGCCGCCTCGATCCTGGCGCAGCCCGCGTGCTTGGCCGCCAGCTCGGCCGAGTACGCCTGGCCCAGCATGTCGCGGAACCCGGCAATCGTGTTGGCCGCGTTGCGCACCAGCTGGTGCTTGGCCTGCGACCCGTGGAACTCCTCGCCGCCCGAGAACGCAATGAACGTCGGCGTCTTGTGCTCGCCGTCCTCGTTGGCGATCACCTCGGCGCGGTGCTCCTTGTTGATGATGGCAATCACCGAGTTGTCGTTGCCCAGGCTGAGCCCAATGTACGTTTTGGCCGCCATGCTTCCCTCTTCTTTTGGTTGCTGGTGCTGGGCAAAAGTGTGCGAAAAAAAAAAGAGTGGAAAGGAAAATAAGGGAAAGAGGGGGTGAAGAAGCTTGATGCTAAAATTTTCCTTTTGCGAGCCGGGTGATCAGCCAGGGATCAGTGCTCGGCGATCAAAGCTCCATTGGCAGCGACAACGGCTTTCTGCGCCTCGTTACCGACACATCAAGCTTATTTCGAAATGCGCATCGACGGCTGCTCGGACATTGAGGACCCGGCGCCGCTGGCGCAGCAGGCCGCGTGGCAGGACGTCGAGCCGATCGCGCAGGACGACGGGCCCAGCCCGATATGCCCCATCGCGTACACGGACGAGTACCGCGAGATGATGGGGTATCTGCGCGCCGTGATGGCCGCCGGCGAGGAGTCGGCGCGCGCGCTGGCGCTGAGCGGGCGGGTGATCCAGGCGAACCCGGGGCACTACACGGCGTGGGTGTACCGCAAGCGGCTGGTCGAGGCGCTGGCCAGCGACATTGGCGCCGAGCTGGACTGGGTCAGCGCGCTGTCGGCCAAGCACCCAAAGAACTACCAGCTGTGGCACCACCGCGAGGCCCTGGTCGAGCGCCTGTGGCCGGCGCGCGCGGCGCTGGCGCTGCCCGAGGACCAGCGCCTGGCCAACCCGGTGCTGCGGCGCGAGCTGCAGTTCGTGGGCAGCGCGCTCGACGAGGACGCAAAGAACTTCCACGCGTGGTCGTACCGGCAATGGCTGGTCGCGCGCTACGAGCTGTGGGCGCAGGAGCTGGCGTTTGTCGACACCATGATCAGCCAGGACGTGCGCAACAACTCGGCGTGGAACCAGCGCTACTTTGCCGTGCTGCGCGGGCGCCCCGCGACGACGCAGCTGGACGCCGCCCTGGCGCGCGCCGAGGTCGCGTACGCCGTCGAGCACATCCAGTTTGCGCCCAACAACGACAGCCCGTGGGCGTACGTGGTCGGCCTGCTGCTGCGCCATGCGCCGGCGGCCCTGCACGAGGAGCTGCTGCCGCGCATCCGCGCGCTGGCCGCCGACCCCGGGTTTGCGCCGGCCATGAGCTCCACGCCGTTCTACTGGTCGGCGCTGGTCGACATCCACGAGCAGCAGGCGCGCGCCCTGCCGCCCGCCGAGCGCGCGCCGCTGCTGGACGAGGCGCGCGCCATCTGCGACCGCCTGGCCACCCAGGTCGACATCACCCACAACCGCTACTGGCGCTTCCGCAAGACCGCCGTGGGCGCCGCGTGATCGGGCCGATCAGATCTGCCTGATCCGCCCGTGAGTCACTTTAAGCTCGCATTTTGACTCCAGTGGCCACTCTCTTTTTTATCTCCTTATTTCATCTCCATAATCCCCTTCGACACCATGCCTCCCGCCCAACAGCTCTACCTGCTCGACTACGGCGCCGGCAACGTGCGCAGCCTGCTCAACGCGGTCGAGCACCTGGGCCACACGATCCGCCGCATCGAGTCGGCCGAGGACTTTGCCCGCGCCGACAAGATCATCTTCCCCGGCGTCGGCGCATTCGGCTACGCGATGGAGGCCCTGCGCGCCAAGGGCTTTGTAGAGCCGCTGCGCGCGTTCATCGCGTCGGGGCGGCCGCTGATGGGCATCTGCGTGGGCATGCAGGTGCTGTTCGAGGG
>JANBRV010000064.1:0-19127 GCA_027577835.1 Coemansia sp. RSA 2705
TGTGAACCTGCAATCTGCCAATGGCCGTCATCGGTGGTGCCTCGTCCGACGAGGGATTCGACGACTGCTCCCCGCCGCGCGCAATGCCGCTGGCCCCGCCCAAGCCCAAGCCGCACGCGCGGCGGGCCTATGTGCCGCCGGCCGAGTGCCGGGCCATGGAATCGCTGGCGCGCACGCTGGAGAAGGCCGCCACGCCGCAGGCCTGCGCGCATCTGGCGGTGGCGCTTCTGGCACACGTGCCTGCCGATATGCTCCAGCTGGTGCTGCAGGAGCTGGACCGGCTCATGCGGCGCGACTTTATTGCAAAGCTGCCGCTGGAGCTTGCGCTCAAGGTCCTGGAGCTGCTGCCGGCCGTCGACATTGCCCAGAACGTAGCTGTGGTTAGTCGGCAGTGGCACGCGGTGGCCATGCAGCCGTATCTGTGGCGGCGGTTGTTCCACAGGCGCGGATGGAGGCTGGACAGCGAGCGCTGGGCGCTGTACTGCGCATTCCCCCGAATTGCCGATGCCAGCCGGTCGCTGCTGCACCGCTCCGTAGCGCAGATTGCCGAGGCGTTCACGGCCGCCAGTCCGGGCGCGCTGGCGCCGGCAGTGGCCAGCCGCAGCAGCCTCTACGCGCTGGAGCAGAGGCTTGACTTTGACGCCGCGCGCGGGCTCATGGACACCAGCGCGCCCATCACGACCATGGACAGCCTGGCGGCCGCAACCGCGGAGGCCATGGCGTTCATGATTTCCCCGCGTGATCGAATTAATGCGGCCCTGTCCCGATCCCCCGCATTCCGGATTGCCGGAGCCGGCGGCCGATCCCCAGGGTCCAGCAGGCAGCTGCGGCCAGCCGCGCTGGCGCATTCGCCACCGCTGCCGCCGCGGCGCAGCCCCCGGCTGCCGCACAGCGTCCCAGCCGGCCGGCGGCCATGCGCGCGCCCGGTCGACTGGCGGGGCATCTACGCCGAGCACCACCGCCTGCAGGCAAACTGGCGCGCCGGGCAGTGCCGGGTCGATCGCTGGGAGGCGGCGCACCCCGAAAGCATCTACTGCCTGCAGTTTGACCGTGAGAACCGGTTGTTCACCGGGAGCCGCGACCACACGGTCCGGATCTGGCACCTGTCGGAGACT
The DNA here is from genome assembly GCA_027577835.1 of Coemansia sp. RSA 2705. NCBI lineage: Eukaryota > Fungi > Kickxellomycota > Kickxellomycetes > Kickxellales > Kickxellaceae > Coemansia > Coemansia sp. RSA 2705. The sequence continues at coordinate 1,116 of JANBRV010000064.1, forward strand.
GGCAGCCAGATCACGCAGCTGGCAACTCTGGTGGGGCACGCTGGGTCGGTGCTGACGCTGCAGGCCGATGGCGCCACGCTGGCCACGGGCTCGTCGGACGCGACGGTGTGCGTGTGGGACCTGAAAACGTGCACGATCCAGCGCCGGCTCCAACACGCGGACGCGGTGCTGTCGCTGCGATTCTCGGACCGGTGGCTGGTGACCGCGTGCAAGGACCGCGTGCTGCACGTGTGGCGGCGCGACCAGGACTACGCGCACGCGTTTGAGCTGGCTGGCCACGCGGTGGCCATCAATGCCATCAGCCTGCACGGCGATATGCTTGTGTCGGCGTCGGGAGACCGCACCGTTCGCTTGTGGGACCTGGCCACGCGCACGTGCGTGCGCACGCTGGACGAGCACACGCGCGGCGTGGCCACGCTGGACTTTGACGGCGCGTACATAGTCTCGGGCAGCAGCGACCGCTCAATCCGCATCTGGAATGCGCGCACGGGCGCATGCGAGCGCACCATCGCCAATGCCCACGCCGATCTGGTGCGCACCGTCATGTTTGACCGCACAATGGACGTGCTGGTGTCGGGGTCGTACGACGAAACCATCAAGGTGTGGTCCTTTTCCACCGGCGCGCTGATCCACAAGTTCAAGAACGTGCACACGTCGCGCGTGTTCAAGCTCATGTTCGACCGCACGCGCATTGTCTCGTGCTCGCACGACCGCTCTGTCTCCATCATCGACTTTGCCGCCGACCTGCCGCACGCACGCCTGCTTGTCTAAGCTGTATTGCCAAAGAATAGATTTGCAACAACGCTGATTAGAGAATGGCTATGAACATAAATGAACTACTGGCGCCAGCGGGCGCCTACACCACCACCGGCTTGATCTTGTTGCCGCGGCGGACTGTGCAGAACAGGAACACCGACATCAGGAACGTCAGCGCCCACAGCCCCAGGCATGCAATGGCCATGCCCGACTCGGCCTTCAGCAGCCGGCACGCCGTCTTGCCGTGGTCAATCTGCGGGAACGGCGGCGCGTCGCAGTTGTTCTTGAGCGAAAACCCATCGCCCAGCGGGTACACAAACACGCCGCTGCTGACGGTGTTGTTAAACAGCGTGGACACCGTGGTGTGCTCGTCGTTGCGCAGCTGGAACCCCACAATCACCGCCCACAGCGCAGTCAGCACCACCGAAAAGAACGCCAGCATCGAGGGAAATGCCTTGCCGCCGGTGCCGAACCGCCGATCGGGGCCGCCGCAGCAGCACGAGCACAGCGTGGGCAGCACCAGGCCCAGCGCCAGCGCCGCCGACAGCGGCTTGACCACCCACTTGAAGTAGTACAGCCAGCCCCGGGTGTACAGCAGGTCGTTGTGGTCAAAGTAGATCTTCTCGCCGGCGTACAGCGCCGTCTCGAACAGCGACGCCAGGAACTGCAGCACCAGCAGCACCAGCACCAGCGTCAGTATCAGTCCTCGAATCATGGATGTGGTAGAGTATGGCTAATGGTAAGGAAGTAGCAAGAAACGTGCCAAAGTGCAGAGTGAGGAAGAAAAAAACGGCGGGTTGTAGAGCACACCAGCTGGGAACCAGGGAAAGCTTGTCTTTTTATAGCGCGCCCCTTCCCGTCGCACAAGATGCCGCCGCCAGCCATTGTGCTTGCAGCTGGCGAGAGGAAGGGATGGTTGTTTCCAGAATCGGCCCCTCTGCCGCTCCCGGTCAGCTGGCGCCAAGAGAATCGCTCAAGTCATCCTAAAAATAACCCTTCTAGATGAGGAAAGCGTCCCGCATCCGCTTCTTCTCTGCAGCCGTGGGTTTCTTGGCGCTGCTGGACATGTGAGCCCGCATCCGGTGAGAAAGCAGTAGCTGTATCCGTTGATCTGATTGTTCCGTGCACTCGAGGCACGCAGGTCGCGGGCAGCCCAGCAACGGCGGCTCTCTGCAAGTGTGCTGGATAGCTCAAAGTCAGTCGCCGGCGCAGTCAGCATTGCCGGAGCTCTGGCAGACGGCGCTTGTGGGAACTGCTGGCAAACTCACACAGGGGCCGCGGCCACCGCCACCCCTGGCGCCCAGCAGCATTGGCCAGCCCAGTCCCTGCATAGAAGGGACGGTCCCCGGTTCGCACGGCGACAGTGCTGTCCGTGAAGTTGCTGGGAAGCCGCCACCGTTTCAGCAGCAGCCAGGGGCGCTGGCAACAGCGCTGGCACCCCCCGCAGCGCCCGATCGCAGCGCAGGTGTTGGCTCCCAGCGGCCGTGCACAGCGGCAGGGGCCTCTCAAGCCAAAGCCCAGCGACGACGACACACGTCGGGCTCAGCCTTTAAAAAACAAACAAAAAAGTCAGTGGGCACAATAGTAAATAAAAATCGGACAGCGTGGCCCGGTTGGCCAATCACGTCGGCGCATTTTGCAGCTGATCAGCCAACTCGATTTCCTTGTCCTGTGCGCGATGAAACGGAAGAATGGGAAGCGAAACGCGTCCAGCGCGTTTCCTGGGCTCGCGGCCTCTTTCACGTCCCTTTCCCCGGTATTCCAGCTTATTGATATTAATCCCTGGCTCGCGCAGCCCATCCGGATCCTCTGCCTGCCTGTATCGCCACCCAACCACACCCAAATTCGCTCTCGCGCGGGAACATGCCTCAGCTTCGCAAGCCGCGTCGAGCCGCCGCCGCCGCGGCCCAGTCGGCGATAGCCGCCGAATTGAGCGATTCAGAAAGCCGTGTGGCAATCGCCAAGCCCAAGCGGGTTGGACGGCCGCCAAAAAAGCCAGCCGCCGACCAGCCCGCAACGCCTGTCAGGGGGAGAAAGAAGGCAGCGGCAACGCCGCCGGACACTATGGGCATGGCCAGGCGCAAGCGGACCACCGGCACAGCCGCCGCCAAAGAAGCTGAGCCCAAATCACGGCGGTCGCCACGGGCCGCCAAAGGTCCCGGGCGCAAGGCAAAGCCAACCGGGCGCGCGGCGGCAGCGGCTGCTCTCAGCGAGGATGAGGAATCCGATCACGGCGACCTGGGTCTTGAGGAACTGAGCCTTTCCGACGACGCTATGCCCGAGACACCAACCAGGAGACGCGGCAGAGCCACACCGGCGCAGTCGAGCGCCCGGAAGCAGAGGGCGACAGAGGTCATCATCTCGCCAATATCGCCCGGCCGGCGCGGGCGGAAGCGGAAGTCGGAGATGGTCAAACCTGAGGAGAGCCTGCCCAGCCCGCCAGCCAAGCGCGGACGGCCACGGAAGATACAGGCGCCGGAGCCAGAGCCCCAGACGCCGGCCAAACCACGGCGCGCAGCGGCGCAAAAGGGCGACGAAAGCCCCGCAGAAGACGACATATTTGTCGATATCGTGTCGCCGTCAAAGTTCGAGAGCAGCCGGTCAAAGATCCGCTCGGGGCGGCAGCGCAGCGCCGCGGCAGCCCGCAACCCAGCGTCCGAAGACGCCGACAGCTGGCGTGCAAAGTACGAGGAGCTGCTGAAGCTGCGGGTGTCGCAGCCCGAAAAGGACTACAAGGAGTACCAGGTGTATGCAAACAAGCGCTATGACGCAGCCGACGAGGTCATCAAAAAGCTGCGGAAAGAGGTTGCCGGTCTCAAGCGACAGGCCGAGAAGCAGCCGGCGGCGGCGGCCAGCAAGGACGACGCCGAAGCCAGCGTGCGGCAGAAGATCGAGAAGGAGTTTGAGAAGCAGATTGCGCTGCTGCGCCAGCAGGTCGAGACGCTGACGCAGGACGTGCTGGCCAAGGACCAGGCCATCGAGCGCCTGGAGAAGCACCGCAAGCTGACGGAGACCAGCACGGACTACAACCTGCGCCAGAAGCTCCGCGTTATGGAGGAGGTCACGGGGCTTGCCATTGACGATCTGGTCGCCGAGGACGACGGGCTGTCGTACATCTGCCGGCAGGCCGGCCCCGCCGCAGCGGCAAAGTACGTGCTGACGGTCTTTGACGACCTGCCCAACGACTACCAATACACGCCGTTTGGCGCCGACGACGCGCTGGCTGCGCTGCCCACGTACCTGCGCGAGCCCATTTCGTTCGAGCGCTCTGCCGCAAACATGTTCCACTGGCGTCTCTGCGACCACCTGCACAATCCCGCCGACTCATCGCAACCGCCGCCGGCCAATGCTGTCAACGGCACATAGTGTCGCCTTTTAATATACTTATACCATAAATTGCGTCTAGCCATCCAGTCTCGGGCAACGAGGGCCGAGCGCGCCGGCCAGCAACCCGCCAACGCCCGCCACTCGGCACGTGACATTTGCCACCAATGCTGAGCATGCTTTCCAGCCAGCTCTTTGCTTTGCGTGCGCCAGGTGTTTTTTGTTGCTTTCGAATTTCCGCTCTCCGATTCGTCCGAATGTCTTCGCTGCAGCTGCGCATTCAGGAGCAATGAACACCGAAGACACCGGCGCGCCGGCCAAATCAGCCCCGGGACCACAGCTTCCAGCCTCGGCGCCGACTTCCGCTGTGGAAGCAGGCAGCGCTGCCCGGCCCGCCGCCGCCAAGCGGCCTCGCCAGCGTAATGCAAAGCCGCCGGCTGTGGACACCAGCCATGCCGAGTCTGCTAAGCCGGGTCGCAAGCCCGCGGCCCAGCAGCCACGGGCGAAGGGAAAGTCGCCAAAGCCCGGGCCGCCAGCCAGGCCGGGCGAAGGCTCGTTGTCGGCCGTCGACGAGCGCAGGAAGCCCGCTGCCCGTGATGACGGCAAGGGCGAGAATGCCCAGGACTCGGCAGCAGACCCTGGCTCTCGGAGGCAGAGATCGAGGGCCGGCAAGGAGCGGGCTGCCGCATCGGCTGCATCCTCGGCATCCGCGAATGTCACCGGCGACGATAAGGCTGCTGCGGGAAAGGCGCGCGGTCGACGGAAGCCGAACCCGGGTGCCAAGGCTGCTGCGACTGCCAATAGCAATGGCAGGGACCCAGCATTTGCCGAGACTCCGCAAAATGATCCGACCAAGCCCAAGCTTTCGAGAAGAGCAAAGGCAGCCCTGGCCAAGCAGGGGCGCAGATCAGAGCCATCTACCACGCCATCCACGCCAAAATCACACAAGCAAAAGGGAACTGCCAAGCAGGCGGGCGGCAGAATAGCTGACAGCGGTTCGGCTTCCCAGCAATCCGGAGCATGGCTTCAGTTGCCCGCGACAGCGCACGCTGAGACGCGTCTAGAGCCGGCTACCAAGGTCTGTGTGCGCTGGCTGCCAGCGGACCTTCCCGAGCACGTGTTTTGGCGCTCAGCCGAGCCAGCATTACCCTGGTTTGATCCAGGCGGCGTCGGAGAAGTTACACAGAAAGAGCGGCCAATATTGACAGCGCTGGCATCGGGTGCTGACGAATCCAACGCTGATGACGGCTCCCTAGCTGCGCAAACGGCGCCCGAGGATCCCCATCAGCAGCCAGAGAACACCAAGGCGAACGCGACCGACAGCCAGGTCATTTCGCCACGAGCACCGACAAAGTTAAGGACTGTCGATGTTTACGACAGCCCCAATTTGGCCAGACTTGACGACCGGCCGTATTGGCGGCAGTTTGTCCCCGGTAAGCAGCACCGCTCCAAGGCCAAGTCCCCTGTGCCATCGCGTGCGTACATTGTGTTTGCTGCTCCTGCCGAAGCCGAGCACTTCTACCGCAGATACCACGGCCACACGTTTAGCAAAAATGGCGCTCAGACGCGCGCGGTGGTTGAGATGGCTCCGTTGCAGAGTGTCGGGTGGTTGGTCAACGCAGACGAGGATCCGCTCGAGGCCACCATCGACAGCGACCCCGATTTCCAGGCGTTTCTTGCTTTGCAAGCGTCCACCGAAGATGGCTCAGGAGCTGCACGTAACGGCAAGGCGTCCTCCCACACTTCTTATGCGGCGGCAGCGGCTTCGCCGTCCGAGACCGGTGGGTCAGCGCCAGAGGCTACGGCAACCCCGCTGATAAAGTACCTGCGCGAGCTGAAGAGCAAGCAGAGATCAAAGGGCTCATCAAAATCGGCGCGCAAAGCTGATGCGGGCCCACCGAAAATTCTAACTCGCTCTGAGAAGGGGTCAGCACCCAGGAAGCCCAAGGAAGGAGCCCCGAAGAAGTCTCGCCGCCAAAATCGCTGACGAAGGCTGCCAAATTTACTGTACGCAGCCGCGCCCACACTATTCGTGCCGAGCAAGCAATAATCCCGCCATGCAAGACTGAAGCCGGGACTGGTAGCTCTTTCGAAATTCACAGTTCTGTTTTCGACGCAATATGAATAGCTGCTATGTCAGGTTCTGCACCGCGTCGATGATTCGGGCAAGCCCGTCGTCCGGTACAGTGTGTGTCCGTTTAGGCTGCCCGGTATCGGCATGCGTAGTGCCATCGGCCTGGTCCGCGTCGCCAGCGATGGCGACGGTCAGCTCGGTCCCGGTATCCGCTGCCTCGAGCTTCACGCGCTCAATGGTCTGCTCCAATTCCTGGCACTTGGCCAGGATACGCTCGGTTGTCTGGCGCTTGCCATCGATCTGCTGCTGGATCATGAGCTTCAATGTCTCTTTGGCCTGGTGCTCGCGGTACTCGTTGATCAGATGGTGGATGTTGACAAACACGTCCCGAATCCGGTCTGTGCGCGCAGTGTACTGCGATGGGTCCTTGACCAGCACGTCCACCAGGTCCAGGAACTCAAATATTACTGAGCGATTTAGCCGCTTCAGCTCGGCTACGCGGTCGACCGGTCCCTCGGGATACAGCTGTGGGATGTTCTGCTCGGCCAGTGTTGGCAGCCGGTCGTGAACATGCCACACTCGCCCAAACGACGAGTATGTTCCCGATTGCGGCGGCGGCGGCGGGACGAGAAGCTTTAGTTCGGGGTCGTCTAGCTCTGCTTTACAGTCCACCTCGGCCAGCCGCTGGACATTGGCGTCGGTGAATGCGCTGTAGTAGTCTGGTGGAGCCGGAAACGAGGAGTCGAGCTGCTGGCCGCTGCCCGGCGGTGCGCCGTCTTGCATTGCAGGCTCTCGGTATGTATTAAACGCAGTAAGCAGCTGAAGACCTCTCTCGATGAGCTTGCGCGCTCCACAGAGCTGCTATGTGGATAGACGATGTCGCAGTAAGAAGTTTATGGGCCGCACGCCGTGACATGCAGGATTCGCCAGGTCACGCGAGAATGACCAGTGCAGCGCTGATACTTGGCCCGCCGTCGATGCTTCTAATAGTAACCCTAGGGCTTTTTGCACAAACAGGCTCTGCAGCCGAAGACCAGAGGCGGAACAGCCCGCGCAGCGAGCAGGCGCCAATCGCCATCCCACATCCACGGGCAAGCGAGAACGAGCTGGTCATTACATAGCCAATTGCGTTGTTGGGCTCGGAGTCCTCGGTTGCCGGGGTCGATTCAATGCAGATAGGCGCGTTTGCGGCTGGTACGCCGCGACCCGAGCACAGCAGCCGAACACGCACCAAGCAGCGCTCAAGAAGGCCTGCAATGTCGGCGTTTGATCTGCTGTTGCAATCCGTAACTCTGGCTGCGTCCAGTAGCGGAGCAGCCCACTCAGCAAGCGCTGCCGGCGGTGTTGGACCGTGGGTCGCTGAGCGGGGGCTTGATAGCATCGATCCGACCGCCGCCATTGAAGATTCACCGGTCATCAGCCATATGTCATCCATTGGCTCAGCGGCAGTGTTTGTTGCTACCGCACAGCCAGCGCTTGTCTGGCCGTTAGCCTTCGCTTCCTTCTTCTTGGACGCGACCTTGCGCAGACGCTTCATGCGGCATTCGAGGCCATCTGCAGAAATGCGCGGATATGCCTCCGGCATTCCAGGCAGGCCCAGCAGCTGGCGGAATGGCGCATAGAACGGTGACTCAATGCCAAATTTTAGATAGTTGACTCGCTTTCCGGGTGGCCGGCGCATCCACTTTTGGTAGGCAGCAGTGGCAGCGGCGCCGTCCCAGGCGTTGTATGCCGAGGTCCCAGGCCAGTTTGCCGGAAACGTGGGCAGTCCAGCCTCGAATCCGACGTGATGGCACTCGTTGAGTCCCTGCGCACGCGCACCGGCAAAGTTGAGTGCCATCCACAGCGGCATTCCCCAGCCGCGCGGAGCCACCAGGGTCCAGCCGTGCGCAAGCGTGTCAATGTATTGACGGTCCATCCGCCCAGTCCGCGACCCTAGCTGTGCCTCTGGCCCCGTGCGGACAAGCAGCAGCGGAACTGCAACATCAATGCTAGGGTCGGGCTTGAGCTTCATGCCCGGGATAAGCTGCTGCTTCCGCCGCTGATTAAGCGCCTGCTCAGACTGGCGCCGCGCCAGGGACTTTGCGCACTCTTCGCGGTCCCAGATGCCAGCGCTTGGCTGTTGCCTGTCGAGTATGGCCGCGTCGACCGGCCAACGTAGCAGGATTTCATGGAGTCGCTGCTGTTCGTCCGCCGAAAGGCTCGCATGCGCCGGATCTGCCTTGAACGGAAATTCCAGGCGTGGATCGTGGATCTGCAGCGCAATGACCACGCTCTCGGGCAGCACTGCGGGGTTAGGGAGCGCGCGGATCAGCTGAAGAACCGATGCGCCGCACGCTCCGAGGTCGGTAGACTGCGCCAAGACTGTGGCCAGCAGCTGCGTGCTTTGGCCGCCCAGCAACTCAAACGAAACCAGATCGCACGTAATGTCAGCAATCCGAACAGACTGATCCTCAAGCTGGCTGCGATCCTCTACAGCTTGTTCGAGCTCCGCTTTGACGGCATTCGCATTGGCTGGATGCACGCGGAGCCACAGCTTGCGCTGTTCTGTGCTTGACACCGGCTGCCACAGCGCCATCGCCGGGCCAAGAGCTGCCAGCGGATACATGCCTGCACGATACAGTGTGAGCGGAGCCATTCTGGCGCCCGTGGCGTATGGCTTCATCAGAATCGTCATTCCATCGGGCGGCAAGAGCGGGCGTAGCACATCGACGATAGCCTCTTCAGACCCTGTCAGCTCCAGCGTATTAAAGTACGAGACGTCCTGGATGTATGTCTTCTCCTTGGCGGCTCGGTACGCAGCCCGGTGGCTGCGCTCGTTGGGCGTTTCGGCGACCATGGTTCCCCAGAGCTCCTTCATACGCATGCGCTTTGCGTGCCACACGTGCGTTTCAAGCCAGCGCTTGCCGGCCTGGCGCAGCTCGTACTCTTCACGAGTCGCCCGCGCCCGACGGCGCTTGTACCGGCTCGAGGTTTGGGCGTTTGTGAGCCGATCCGTGCCAGCAAGCGCCTTTGAAGTCTGTGCCGACTTTTTCATCTCTGCCAGCGCCTTCTCGCGCAGACGTGCGGGCAAGCGCTTGACGTTGTGGCTGGCTGCGCGTCGCCGCAGGTGCCGCGGCAGCGTCTGGAACGCCCGGGTGTTGCCGGCCGACCGCGCATTCTCCAACGAGCGCTGCAGTGCGTTGATCTCGAACGCCCGCGCCTCGACAAATCCGACCACGTCCACCGAACGTGCCTTCCCAAGCGTGTACCGCGCCGATGCGGTGCCCTGCTTTGCTCCGTGCGGCCGTGCGCTTTCGGGCGGCCCCTGCGCCTTGCGCTTTTTGTCCTCAGGCCGAATTGAGCTGCTGCCTGCGTCCATTTCGGTACTGGACCACGAAAAGACTGAGAATAGGTGCGAGGAGAGGAGAAATTGAAAATTTTCCACAACTTGGCTGGAAAGGCGCTGATCGGGGAACCGGTGCCGAGCCGAGTCGGGCAAGTGCAAGCGTAGATAGTCAGCTTTTCTGTGCCTGTCATTTTGCACAAGCTTGTCTCCATTTATCGAATACCGCGCACAGATCGGCACGCCTTCGGCATGGGAGCCAGCAATTCAAAGCAGGAGCCGGTATACGTGTACGGCAATGAGGTGCCCATTGGCGTAAGTAGACCCACACGCGCCTCGCACCCCTCCGCTCATGCCCGGACTAAGAGCGCACCAAATTTGTGTAGTTCACAGCGCAGCTGCAAGATAAGCTAGTGAAGGACGCAGCCTCGCAAAAGCAGACCGACAGCAGCCCGCACACAGCTGCCGCGAGTAGCACACAGAGCGTCAGCTTGCGCGATCTGACCGACGCAGTCGAGAAAGAGGTGGCAAAGGAGCTGGAGCGGATCCTGGAGAAGCAACAGCACGACGAGCTTAGATCAAAGGATCGCCAGACCAGCACGGCAGAGCTGCTCGCCGAGATCCGCGACCTGTCACAGCAGATCAGCGCTGGCCCGACTACGAAATCGCAGACATTCGGACAGGCCGTCAGTGCGCGCGATCGGGTTGCGGCGTGCCTGCGCAAGAGCGAGGGCAGGCCGCTGGACTGCTGGAAAGAGGTGAGCGAGTTCAAGCGACTGGTTGCGGCGTTGGAGCGCGAGTTTGTGGCTGCCGCTCACTAGGCTGCTACCAACACAGACGCCTACTTTCAGGTTCCAGGATTTCAATAAACTCAAAAAGTACTATTCGTGGATAAAGATTGGAGAAACAACAGCAGAAGACTAGTTTGGTGCGGCCACCATCAAGCGCGGCGCAATGTTCATCGACATGAGCTCCTGGAACAGCAGCTTGCACGCGTACGGGATGTGCACCTGCGAGATGCGCGTCTTGTTCTTGCACGCGCGGCACTCGAAGCTGTTGTTCTTCAGCAATGCCGTGACCATCAGGCCACACACGTCGCACACATGGACGCGGTACGCATCGGACACGTCGAACAGGCGTTCCTTGAGGAACTGTGCAACGCCGTGGGCAATCATCACATCACGCTCCATCTCGCCAAAGCGCAGACCGCCATCGCGCGTACGGCCCTCGACGGGCTGACGCGTCAAGATCTGCAGCGGACCACGTGCGCGCGAATGGATCTTGTCGTCAACCATATGCTTCAGGCGCTGGTAGTACGTGGGGCCCAGGAAAACCTGCGCAGCCAGCTTGCGGCCAGTGTGGCCGTTGTACATGACCTCAAAGCCGCGTGGCTGGTAGCCGTGTTGCAGCAGCTCGTGCGAGATGGCCTCGACCGTGACGTTGGTAAACGGCGTGGCATCGCCCTCGGACGCCATCAGCGTCGACAGCTTAGACAGCAGGCACTCCACCAGATGACCAATGGTCATGCGCGACGGAATAGCGTGCGGGTTGATGATGATATCTGGCACGACGCCCTCTGCCGAAAACGGCATGTCCTCGGTGCGGTACGTGATGCCAATCGTGCCCTTCTGCCCGTGGCGCGATGCAAACTTGTCGCCCATCTGCGGGATGCGCGTCGAGCGGATGCGCACCTTGACAAACTTTGCGCCATCGCCGTTCGTGGTCAACATAACATGGTCAACAATGCCATGCTCGGTCGAGCGCAGTGCCATGGACGCGTCAATCTTGGTGTGCTGGGTTGTGCGCTGGCCCAGCTCCAGCGAATCTGCCGGAATCGCTGTGGTCATGCCGATGATAATGTCGTCGCCAGTCACACGCGTGCCGGGCGCAATCAGCCCGTCGGACTCGAGCTTTTCGTACGTGCCGTGCTTCAGACGCAGCGTGGTGTCGCGCGTGGGCTTCTCGAATGTGCCCAGCTCGCGTGAGCCCTGCTTGCTCTCCACGCACTGATACGTGCGATAGAACAGCGAGCGGAACAGCCCGCGATCGATCGAGGACTGGTTCATGATAACCGAGTCTTCCTGGTTGTACCCGCCATAGCACATGATGGCCACGATCGCATTCTGCCCAGCAGGCAGCTCGCGGAACTTTAGATAGTTCATCGCGCGCGTGATGGCCAGCGGCTTTTGCGGATAATACAGGATGTTCGCCAGCGTATCCATGCGCAGCTGGTAGTTTGTCAGCATAATGCCCATGGCCTGCTTGCCCATAGCTGACTGATACGTGTTGCGCGGCGACTGGTTGTGGTCCGGGAACGGCACGATCGACGCGCAAATACCCAGAATCATCGACGGATGGATCTCGCAATGCGTCCACGTGTCGATGTAGGTGTTGCGCTGCGACCGTATCCGCGACGCCTGGTCGGTCTCCTCGGGCGGCAGCGTACCAGTCGTCTTGTACAGGTGGCTCTCTGCCAGCTCCTGCGGAGTCATGCAGATCATCGCCACTTCCTCCTCTTCGGCGTCCAGATATTCGATCACGCCATCGGCCAGCAGATCGTTCCACCGGTACGCATCCTCGTCTTCAACGTCGTACTGCTCAATCGCTTCAATGTGTTGCTTCTTGAGCCGCAGTCGCAGGTCAGGGTCCACAATCAACAGCGGCCGGGAAACACGCCCCGAATCCGTGTGGATGCGCAGCTCGCGCTCGCGGATGTCGCGCACGATCGATGCCTCAAACGGGATATTGGCCCGCCGCCGCGCCTCGAGCATGCAATCGACCAGCTCGTCCGGATTGCGGTGAATGCCGACCCAGTCGCCATTAAGGAACACTTTGGTCGAGCTGCCTATACTCGACGCCTCAATTTCGGCCAGGCTCTCCACCGACCACTCGTTTAAGAACTCGCGGATTGGGGACGAATCCACATCCACGGTAACGTGAGCCATCAGCGCTAGGTTCTTGACCAGCCCACATGCCTGGCCTTCAGGCGTCTCGGCCGGACAGTTGTGGCTCACGATGCTGTTTGCAAAGAAGGAGTGGTTCTTCGACACCGTGTTAAAGTCGAACACCGCCTGGGGCTCGATTTCCTCGATGGATACAATGGGGCTCCACACGAACGCCGGGGACTCGGTCGAGCGCAGCTTCTTGAACTCGTTCCATCCCATGAAGCCATCGACCGTACCAGCAGGGCTGCAGCCGTCGGCGAGCTCCTGGGACTGAGACGGAATGTCCAAACCGACAACGGCTGCAACCTCTTGGCGGGTGCCGTAGCCGCTGGCAAGCAGCTCCAATGCGCGAGCGTGCTTCCCCGTGCGTTGCTCACCACAGTACTTGCGCATTTTGAGGTACTCGACCGGCACGGCACTGCAGCGTGACTTTTCTGCGCAATAACGATAGCCAACGCGCTCATAAAATGCCACAAGGTTATCTCCGGCAAGCCCGATTTGTACCAGCGCCAAACACTCGCCTCGACTTTCGCGACGCAGCGCCGAGGCTGATACCCCGACGTCGGCAAGTAGTGCGACAATCTGATTCGCGTATGCCTCGGTGGCGGGCAACAGCTCCTGTGCACAGAACTGCTGCAGGGGATCCATGGAGGCCGCCCACTTGTGCTGGTCCCACGAGATCGAAATGGACCCGCCATCGCCGCCAAAGAGCGCAGCAAGGAACTCGCGCTTAATCAGAGCCGGAGCAACACGCAGCCACTGCGGCAAAGTGCGGGCCAGACGCTGTTTGTCGCCCCGGCACGCACCAAGCGCACAGAGGAAGACGCAGATATCTGACGCCAGTGTCAAACGCGTGCCTGTGCTGCCAGCACCACCGGAACTAGGCTGCTGCTTACGCTCTGCGAGCGCCGCATCTGCCGCGGTAGATTCAAAGCCAAGGGTCGCCAGGTCGCAGTTTACAGCATCGACATCCGCGCTTTCGCCGAGATACAGCTCACCGCTCCATCTACCCTCGCACCCGTCCAAGTACCCGCTAGTGAAGGTCACGCCGAGCAAACGTGACGCAGCCAGCAGCTTGGGAAGCGGCAGTTCGGAGTCAAGTAGTCCCAGCTGCTGCAGACGGGCAACCGCCGCCACCGGGAACGGATTCTCCGGTTGGTCAAACAGCGCGGCGGTTGGGCAGAACGCGTAATCCATGGGAGGCGGGATGTAGGCCTGCTGGGGAGACACCAGTAGGGCGTGCTGGACAGCGCTGAGGTTACCTACGTGAGTCCACGCAGGCTCGCCAGCTTCGCCGGTTAGCGGATGTAGCGGTGCTGCGCGCAGCGGATGCTCCGGAGTGGCCTTGATGACGCGCCCATCGGCCAGCGTGATGCAAAGCAGGCGCTCGGGCATGGTGCGGAACCAGTGGTCGATGGCGCTGCCTGTGACCGCAAGCGTGTCGGGATCAATGGTCGCTACACGCGAGCCGTCGGCCAGGTCGCAGATCCGGGCCACGTCCATGCCGTTGTCCAGCACTACCTCCGTGTCGGCAGTCACGCACACGAGACCCCAGTGCGTGTTGTGCAGCTGGCGCGGCTTGGCAATCTTGCCGTCGCGTCCGATCGGCGTGTTGCATCGCCGCAGGTGGGACAGCGTTGACGCGAAGGTGTACCGGTTAAGCACCTGCGACACGCCCGCGCGCGCCTGCATCGCCTTCTTTTGATCGCCCCAGTTACCCGTGGCCAGCGCGTACTTCAGCCCCTGCGAGATCGTGTGCGTGTTCATCGCCAGCGTCATGTTGAAGTCGCGGCTGGACTCGATGCACTTTTGCAGATACATGCCAATGTCCTTGGTCAGCTTGCGGAACAGCATGCGGAACAGCGATGCCAGCAGCGGCCCGCCGAGATCCATGCGCTTCTTGCCGTAATGGTCGCGGTCGTCGACCTCGCGGCGCTCCAGCGCGCACAGCAACAGCCGGTGGATCATGTACCCAAAGAAGTACGCCTTGGCTGTCTCGTTGTGTGAGTGGGTGCTAACGTGCGGCAGGAACTCCTTCTGCAGGATTTCCTTGGCGTAGCGGATACGCTTGTCGCGGCCAATACCCACTGTGGTGCCGCGCTTGCCGATAAAGTCCAGCGCCACGTCGCGGTCCTGGATCACAAACGCGTCCTCAAGCGACGGCTTGAGCATCTCCATCATCTGCACGTCATTGGGGTCGTAGGCAATGTGCTCGAGAATATCCTTGGCCGTGATCATGCCGAGCGCGCGAAACACCACTACTGCTGGGATGTCTTTGCGGATGTACGCGATCGTCGCCTGGATCGTCTGCCCCGAGCCCCGGTCAGTGCCACTGTGCATCAGCTTCAGGGACAGCGAGCTGGGCATCTTGGACACTTGCTCGGCCTGGCTGCGGATCTCGGCCGCGTAGTGTGGGTGCGGGTGGGTCTTCCGGAACACCAGCACCGTGTTGGTGGCAATGCGCTCCTGCGCAATCAGCACCTTCTCCGAGCCGTTGATGATAAAGTACCCGCCCTGGTCGAACGGACACTCGCCCTTGTCGTGCAGCTCCTGGTCCTTCATGTTGTGCAGATTGCAGAACTGCGAGCGCAGCATACACGGAACGTACCCGATGGATTTTTTCTCCTTGCTGACCAGCTCGCCATTGCTGTCAAAGTGGCCTTTGGTGTCGATGACCTCCATCGCCATGTCGGCAACGCTGGCAACGTTCTGGTTGCGCGGATCGCTCGAGTCGGCAATCAACATGCGGTGCCCGCACTGCAAGTGCAAACTGTTAGTGTACGTCAGGTTGCGCAGGCGGGCTGCTTGCGGAAACAGGGGCTTGGCCGTGCCCTCCTTCTCTACGTTGACCGGCGATGCGATAAACACCTGCCCAAACCCAATGTGATAGCGCTTGATCATGTCCTGGCCCTGGTCGCCCTGGAAGCTCTTCTCCATCACAATGTTTGGATTCTCGTCAATAATGCTCTGCAATGTGTGCTTGGTAAAGTAATCGAACGAGTCGATCTGCTGGCGCACCAAGCCGTGCTCGTCAAAGTAGCGGGAGATCAGCGTCCAGTAGTCCTCCTGCGTAATAAGCTCAGACTCGTCCTGCTCGTAGCCATAGTCGTTGCCCTCGTAGGCGACCTCATCGCCGTAGTAGAAATCGCCATCGGCCATGATTCGGACTGTTTACAAATATTTTTTGTATCGGCTTCAAAAGCAGCGGGATTGCGACTGCTGCGGTTGCAAGCTGCGAATTCGCCTTTAACTAGGAGAAAAGGTACCAGAAGAAAGCCGCACAGAAAGAAAAGCCAGCGGGTTTTTCTTCTTCACCACACGCGCGACGGAAGCCAGAGGAAGCGCGTCCAGCCAATTGGATGATCGGTGTCAAGCCTGTCTAGTGATCGGGATCAACGAATCCTCGCCCGATCAGGTGCGATGTGCCCGACAGTCCAAGCGCAGATGGGGAGAGAGAGAGATTGCTGCCGGTGTAGGCTCAGCTCTCTTCCTCCTCCTCCTCCCCGGACTCGTCGCTCGGGTCGGGCCAGTCGCGCGGGACCTCCTGCATTTGCACCGATGGCGCGTGCGGGATATGGCGCAGATTCTCGTGTATCTCGGTGCACAGCTGCTGCAGCTGCTCTGGCGTGTTGAGGTTGTTCATGTTGCTGGCCGGCACGTCCAGCAGGTACTCGGGGCCATAGTGGTCCAGGTACGGGTTGTATGGGAGCGAGGGATCGAGCTTTTCACCTAGCAGCACCGAAGTTTCGTAGGCCCATGTGCGGGCAACGTTGCGGATCGTGTAGCCGCCACCACCCACGCATATCAGCGGCACGCCGAACGACTTCATAAACTCGACACAGGCCGCGTGGCCCTTCATGCTCAGGTTGAAGCAGCCCAGACGGTCGCCAGACAGCGAGTCGGTGCCGCACTGCATGACAATGGCACCGGGCCGAAACCGCTCCATGACGTCGCGCATCACCGGCTGGAAGATGCCCTTGTAGCTCTCGTCGTCGATCCCCTCCATTAGTGGCACGTTGACTGCATATCCTTTGCCGCGCTCGACACCCACGTCTTTGACATCGCCGGTGCCCGGGAAGAAATTGCCGAATTGGTGGAAGCTGACAGTCATTACGCGGTCTGTCGTGTAAAACGCCTCTTCGACGCCGTCGCCGTGGTGCACGTCGATGTCGAGATACAGCACGCGCTGGTGGTAGCGCAGCAGCTCCAGGATAGACAGGGCAATGTCGTTGATGTTACAGAAGCCTTCCGCCGAGGCCTTCTTTGCGTGGTGCAGGCCGCCGGCCCAGTTGATGCAGATGTCGGCGTCGCCGTGGTTGATGCGCTTGGCGCTCGCAATCGATCCGCCGGCCGAAATCGAGCAGAACTCGAACACGCCGTCAAAGGGCGGGCAGTCGTACGTCTGCATAAAGCACTCGGTGTACGCTGGCACCAACTCGGCGACCTCGTGCGTGACCCGCTGCAGGAAGCGCACGTAATCATCGGAATGGAAGCGACTCATTTCCAGCGGCGTGGCTCGCGGCGGCCGAATCACCGTCATTTTCTTGTCGAGCTCGTACGACGTGATGATGCAGTGCGCCATTCGGATCCGGAACGGCTTCATAAAGTGGTCATATCCGTAGTGGTAGTTGCCGACCTCCTCTACAGCCCAGGCAGTGGTAGGGGCGTTAGCACGCGGCTCGTGCACCGGCTGGGCATGGCCGGCGGTCTCCGCCGGAGCCGACACTTACCGTCATAGAAGTATGACACGCGGTTGCGCTGGCCCATTGATAGATGCGACAGCGGCGGGATGTATTGCAGCAGGAAAAAATGAATAAAGCAGAACCAAAAGGCAGAAAAGCGAGGAGAAAAGCAGAGATGAGGGAGGGGGACAGGGAAACCGTCGCCCTTGCCAGACCCGGCTGTGGAGTGCGGGCTTGCGCTGGGAGCACAATCTAAACGAGATTTGATTTAGAGGCCAGCAAAGAACGCCGACCGGTCAGTCCGCTTCTGCTTTTCGCTGGGCCGCGCCAGCTCGACCCGGGCCTTGCGCTTGGCGGTGAGCTGCTCGCTCTTGCTGAGCGGCTTTTTGTCCTTTGCCGGCGCATCGTCGTCACTATCGCCCCAGCTGCCCCAGCCGTCGTCTGCGTCGGATTTTGAGCTGTCAATGTCGACCTCCTCTTCGCCGTCGCTGCTACTGCTACTGCTGCTGCTGTCGTTGTTGCTGTCACCGCCAGAGTCGTTGCCATCCCCTGAGCTCGAGGCGGCATCAATAACTTTGCCCGATGGCTTCAGCTCGCTGGCATCCGAGCAGCCGTCAATGTCCACCTCCGAGTCGTCAGCATCCGGGTCGTCAATGCCTTTGCTGATCCGGATAGCCACAGCTTGCGCATCAAGGTCGGACTCTTTCTCGTCGTTCGCCTCGTCGTTGTTGTCGCTCTCGCTCTCGCCGGCGTATATGTACCCAATGTCCCAGAAATGTACAGTGTGGTCGTGCGAGCACGATGCCAGCCATTGCTGGTCATGGCTCAACACAACCTTTTCAGCTGGCAGCGCCTGGTGGTCGCCGGCCACGCCAATCAGCTTGTGCGGGAAGAGCTGCACAATCC
>JANBRV010000065.1:0-18714 GCA_027577835.1 Coemansia sp. RSA 2705
TCAACAGGCTTTCAAGTGCTAGCAAAGAGCTAAGAGAAGTGAGGAAGGGCGTGAGAACCTGCCGCCCAGCCACGCCAGCTGATACATGCGCATTCAGACGCTTCCGCAGAATCAGATCAGATCGGATCAGTTGGCCTTCTTCGACCGGCGCGACGGCGTGCGGCGCAGGCGTGGGCGCAGCGCAAACTGCCACAGCGAGAAGCCGGCTAGCGCCGCGGCGACCAGCGCCCAGAACACCACCACGACGCGCGGGAATGGCTCGGTGAACTCGCCGCGCGCAAACTTGACGATGATCAGCAGCTCAGTCAGCAGCGTGGCTATCAGCACCCAGCAGTGCGCGCCCATGCGCTTACAGCCCGGATTCGAGTAGTACTCATAGTATTCGCGCGCGCTGGGCAGCGCAAACAGGAATAGCAGCGCCAGACGCGCAGTAACCAGCGGGTGCTCAGGCGGCACCCACAGCAGCGACTTGAGATAGAACACGTTCAGCTCGGCCAGCATGATCAGCACCGCAAACAGCACAAAGCCCGCAAAGCTCTTAAAGCGGCGCGTCGGCGCCCAGCGGTACACGGTCCAGCTGTGCGGCGTAAACTGCGCGCCGGCGCGGCTCAGCTTACCGCGCAGCGACGGGATCTCGCGGATGCCGTGCCACGTGTACGTCTTCATCTTAAAGTGCTCGCACCACTTCATGCCGACGTAGATACCCAGCCAGTTGCACAGCAGCACGTCCAGGATCCAGTGGTCCCACCAGCACTCGTGGAAATTGGGCAGCTGGTGCGCCAGCGAGTACTCGGCCAGCTCAAACGCCACCGACAGGATCCAGCACATCGTGTGGTTACGGATAATCAGCGCCTTGCCAAACCACCCCAGCGAGTGCGCCAGCACAAAGATGTCCATGCCATTGCGGATGTTCTCCCACGTGACCGCGCAGTCCTCGCCGTACGACCGCTCCGGCAGCTCCACGCCCAGATCTGCGTCAAAGAACTGCATAATCTGCCGCCCCGTGTGCTTGCTCTGGAACAGCAGAAACACCAGAAACATCTCGTACAGCACGTTCAGCGCCAGCACCGCGCGCCAGAACGCCGGGTGCGGCCGAATGAACGGACCATCGCGGAACAGCACCACCGACACCACCACAAACACCGAGCACAGCGCACCCAGGCCCCACTTTGTGTTCAGCATGTCGTTGGACGGGTCCACCCACAGCGCCACGTATAGGAACCCTGCCACCAGTGCTACCAGTACCGACAGCGTCCGTGGATGATAGAAAAACTCTAGCGTCGGATCTGTCGACTCGTGAAACATTGGTGATGCCGGCTGCGAGCGCTCGGCATGCGCTGCTGCCGCCAGCGCGCGCCGCTGCTGCAGCGTGAGCACCTCGGCGCCGGGCGACGGATCAATGGCCAGCTGCGGGCTCTGCATAAAGGTATATACACGTGGAGAGAAGGAAGGTGCAAAGAGGAAGCGAATTTACAGCCAGCTGTGCTAAATGGAGGAGGCGTTAGGGTTTAATGACAAGCGAAACAAGAAAAGAATGAAGCAGGAAAAAAAAGAAGAAACAGCTTCGCTCGATCGGCCGAAAAATCGGCAGTCCACGGATGATCCGGTGATTTTCACGTGATCAAAAGATCCCGAACGCGCTCTCTGTGTCGATGATGTCACGCAGCACCCGATCGGTCGTGGTGCCGTCGCGCTGCGCTGCCTCGCGCTGCCGCGCCACGGGTCCGTGCGCGTACAACGGCACCAGCAAATCCGCATCCAGCACCGTGCGGCGGGGCGCATGGTTCTGGCGCTGGTGCAGCGGCACTGCGCGGAATTCGCGCGGGTTCAGCCCCGCCAGCGGCGGGATTCCGTGCACCAACTGCGCGTTGATGCGGTGCAGCCGCTTAAACGTGGTCTCGGGCACCATCGTCACCGCATGCACCGCGCCTGAAGCCGTGATAGCTAGGCATGCCTGCCGCCCCGTGTCGGCTGCAATGCGCCGCAGCGCTACCACCCGCGAGCGCAAGCTGAACTCGCCGCGCCGCAGCAGGCGCTGCCCGCCAAACGAATGCACATCGTGCGGCGCGTACACAAACAGATGCAGATTCCCAAACACGTCGGCCGCCAGCAGCTGCAGCTGGCGGCCCAGTACCAAGAACTCGGCGCACTCGACCGGTAGGCGGGCATGCGCATCGCGCCCCAGCACGTGCAGCCGCGCAGGGTTCTCTTCCTGGAAGCCCACAAAGCTCAGACCGCTGCTAATATCGGCCACCAACAGAAAGTTGCGCAGCCCCACAGCCGCGCGCACCCATGCGCCGCCGTCCAAAAATGCAAAGCTGGTTAGCGTGTCACCGTTGAACGAGCGCACGTACACCCTGGAGCCCTCTGACATCACCAGGTTGCCGCGCAGCTCGCCCAGTGCGCTGACTGCGCCGTGGATCTCCTCGGTATACAGCAGCTTCAGCTTGCGGTTCGTCTGCGGCCGCCCCGGCTGCGGCACAACGTGCACAATGTCAAACACGTATACGCGGCCGCGCGACATCACATCCTCGCCCAGTACAAAACCCGTGCCCACGCACAGCAGCGCCCGCCGCCCGCCTTCGGACTGCGCGCTCTCCAGCTCCAGCGTGTGCATTGCCGCCACATGCTCGTGCTCGTCCAGCGCGTACGAATCAATCGTCTCCCACGTCTCGGGACTAAGCAGATCGATTGCAAACCGCGGCACCAGCGGCGGCGCCGAAGTTGTCTGCAGATTGCGCCGCTGGTACTCGGGGATCACTATGCGTGCCGCGGGCGGCGCACGTCCATCCGCATTTGCGGCATCGGTCGCCTGCTTGAACGCAATGTCAGGGTTTGGCTCGCGGATGAAGAACTGCGACGGCGTTGCGGCTGCCACCGCGTAGCTCCCCGATCCTGCATGGAAGGCCACGCCGCCCTGAGTGCTAATGCCGCCGTGCGTGGTGCCCACTGGGATGCTCCGCACCGGCCACGGCGAGTCAAACTCGATGCCTCCACGCGCCGCCCGCAGCGACGTCGGCAGCCGCGCCACAACCAGCGTGCCCGCCTGCGTCAGAACTACCACGCCGCGTTCGCATGCGCTGCTGTGGAACCGCGCTGCGCCTACCAGCGGCCGACACGAGGTCAGCAGCCCCACGGCCTCGGCGTCGGCACCTCGCGGCAAATCCGCCGGCTGCAGGGCCAACGGCAGCCGTACCGGCACGCGGATCGGGTGCACACGTGCATAGCGCTTTGCGCCCACCAGGACAAGCATTGGCCGTAGCCCTGTGACCAGTACCGCTGCAAACCCGCCCACGTTGTCCAGCACGGTCATCTTGCGAGTCAGCGCAAGCGGATACCGCTGGGCCGCCTCCGCCTCGTCTTCCTCGTCGCTGAGTTCGTCTGCAGGCTCCAAATCTGGTTCCGGTTCCGGCTCGGATTCGTCAGCAGCTGCCGCTTGCGGCTGAGGTTGCGGAGCCGTCTGTGCGCTGTCGTCGGCGTAAATGTCGTCGGCATCGGCCGGCGCCGGCTTGGCATCCGCTGGCGGCTTGGGCTGTGCCTCAGCAGCACCTGCGTCTGCTTCGTCATCGGAGCCCTCGCCCCAGTCGGCCTCAACCTGTTCCTCTTCGCGCTGCCGCTTTTTCTGCGCAAGTTGGCGCTGCTCCCGCATCTTGGACGCCAGCTGCTCGCGGCTGCGTTCCTTCCAGCCCGCGAACGCGCGTGCTTGGCGCCGCTGCACTCGCTGCACCTTGCGCTGGTAGTCGGGATCGTAGGCCAGCACGTCATGCTGCGTCCGCGCAAAGCGCAGCGCCAGCTCCTCGTCGTTGGCCATCTGCAGCGCTTCGCTGCTTGAAGGATCGGCTCGCGACACCAGGGCCGTGCGCTGGGCTGCATATTCGTGCGGACAGTATTCAAAGGCCCGGTACACGGCCATCTCGCCCGCCGAGGTCAGCGCTAATAGGTGGGTGTCACTTAGCGTGTCGCCACCGAGCTGCACCAGCCGCAGCTGGTCAATGCGCCGGCCCGGAGCCAGGCTGCCAGTTACCACAGACTGGCCGCCGGCTGGAGCAGCGGTCTCATCATCACTATCGCTGGAGCTGTCGCTGACTACACCCGATATGCTCTTCGGCGCCTGTGCGACAGCTAGAATGTCCAGCAGGCTGTCAAACCGCTGCGTGGTCCACACGCGGTCAAACTGTGGCAGCCGGAGAATGCTCAGATCGCCGTCGGCAGCCAGCGCCAGAACAAACATTGGGCTGTCGCCGCGCACATCCTCGGGCCGCGCGCCGTCATCCTCGGCACCCTCGGTAGCCTGCGCTTGGCCGGCTGCAGGCTCACCATCCGCCTCATCATAAAGATCGTCAAAGGCGTCGGCGCCATGCTTGCGCCGCGAACGCCGCCGGGGCCCGTCATGCGCGCGCTTGCGTTTGCGGCCAATTGCGGCGTCAGCGTACAGGCTGTCGACGTCCCCGTCCAGCACCGCACCGCCAGCCGTGCGTGCCTGGTCGCTCAGCGCGTCCTTATTACGCTCGGCCCACTCCCGGTTGGTGCCCAGCACATGGTGCACGTCTTCAAACAGCGACGCAGCCACAACCTGGTCGCCCTTAAAGTAGCTCGGAACTGCTGTCTCGCGCAGCCTTCCGGTATCAGATGACGCCTCGAAGACGGCAAACTCTCCTGATCGCATGCGCACCAGCACATACGGATCGCAGATCTCGGCGAATACGGCCTGCTGGTCGCGGTCAAAGGAAATCGACTGCACTTCGCGGCCCGAGGCGTTGACCACGCGCAAGCCGTGAGCATGGACCTGCACCACGCGCGTGTGACCCAGAATCTCGCCCACGTCGATGGTGGCGCCGCGCACATAAAAGCCGGTGCGTTCCAGTTCCTGCAGCTCGTCGCCGGCGGCAAACACGGCAGAGCTGTCGTCGCGCGACACCACCATGAACGTGTCGCTCAGATCGGCCAGCGACGCAGTGTCGGCGGTCTGGATCATGCCGCCAATGTTGTACTCGCGCAAGCAGCGCACCGTCCACACGCCGCGCACAGGCGCACCGGGCAGGTCAAACGCAGCAACAGTCTCGGGCTGGACATGGCGCTGCTGAATGTTCAGGCTGCCGCGCCACTCATTGCCCAGGCATGTGACAAGCTCCAGGCTTTCGGTGCTGTTGCTGGCCGCCGACACACCAATGTCCATGCCCGTCGCAGCGCCGGTGCCGGCTATTTCGTCGTAAACCGTGGCACTGACGGCGTCAAACCACTGCTCTGCCTTGCCGTCGCGACTGCGCCCGTTCTGTGTGAGAGCAGCGTCGCCGTACACCTCGGTGTCAAAGTCGATGTCGGTGTCCAGGCGCTGCCCATAGTCGCTGGCGTCGCGCACGCCCAGCAGCAGCGAGCGGCCGGCGTTGCCGCCAACAAATAGTAGCCGCTCATCAGATAGGTTGGCGCTGTCCTCGTCGTAGACAATGCGCAGCTCGGTTATGCATGACGGAAGCACGGCGATATCGTCCCACGTCGGCGGCGTCAGCGCCTGCGGGTATTTGCGGATGTCGGCGCCGGCGAACTGCTTGGCAACGATGCGCTTTATTAGCCTTCCATTTCCAGCTAGCCTGAGCAGAAAAACGCGCGCGTGCTGCGTCCACAGCATGACGGTGTTGGAGCCAACCAGCGCGTATGCGGAGGCGCGCGGATCCAGCACCAGCTCGAGATCCACATTGGTTTCGTCCAAAAAGTTCTTCATCGCGGCGCCGATGCCACGCTTAGCGGCGCGATTCAGCAGTGAGATACACGAAATGGTGCCGTTGGCCACGTGTGATATGGAGCTGGAGGCCAGCACCAGCACGCCGCCCACCGGCTCCGGGACCGGCAGCAGCGAGCAGCAGTCGGACGGTAGCCGGGGCGTCGTGTTCAGCACCGACATCGAGCTGCGACCCAGGTCCAGCGACACAATGGTTACCGAGTACGTGTCCATGGCCTCCTCGGCACGGCCGGGCCACGTCGGCTCCTGCTCGTGCAGCAGCGCCAGCGTGGGCTCCAAATAGCCGGCCAGAAAGACAAAATCGCGCAGGTTGCGGACGGCCACGTCGGTAGCGCGCAGATCAACCACAAAACTGGATGCGTACGGCTTGGCTCCGGTTGCGGCATCACCGGGCGCCGTAAACGGCAACACGGCAAGCTGGTCACCGTACACGCGTAGAGCGGCGCAGCGGCCTTCAGGATCGACGCGCAGATCGCATGTCTGGCGGTCGTTCAGCACGCGCTGCTTTAGCATGTCTTGCTCGTAGTAGTGGATTGACTCGGTCGCAATGCCCTGAGTGGTCGCATCAAACGATACCAGCGACATCTTCGCCTCGGCAAATGAAAGCAGCAGGCGGTCCGTGCCTGCACGTGTCTTGCCGCGTTGGACCGCGCGCGCGTCCATAATTTTGCCGTGCAGGCTCCAGCGCCCGACCAGGCGCAGCTGCGGCTGCTTTGCGCGCTTGCTGCGCCGGCCACGGGCTGCCTGGTCCTCGCGAAGCATTGGCAGATCAAACTCCTCGGCACCGCCGTCGCGGTACTGGTAATCGTCGCCCGGGGCCTCGTCGTCGCCGCCGGTTTTCATCACGAGCCCAACTTCGTAAACCTCGAGCAGACTGCCACGCGCCAGTGCCAGATTGCTGGCGCCGGGCCGTGTGAAGCTCAGGCTCACGGCGCGCTCCACCACGCTGGGCGGCAGCAGCTCGCGACAGTACGTGTATACCGGGTCGCGCATCCGTCCAAATGCAATGTTTTGTGGCGAAATTGAAGGTGAAAGAGAAAAGTGCAAAGCAAAAAAGACTGCTGGGGAATGATCCACTGATCTCCACGCGTTTTATCTCCGATATAGTTTTGCAATGTTCAAATTTGCGTCCAAGGCTCGGCCGCTACTCATACCGGCGCGGCGGATTCGCAATTACTCGCAGCAGCACCCTCGGCCAACCGAGAGGCACGAGGACGAGGTCGTGGGAGTAGAGCCGGCTGTCTCGCGCTATGCCATCGGCGCCAGTGTGTTTTTGCTGGGCGGGCTCTCGTACTACATATACAGCGAATTCAGACCGGCGCTCTCGCCACACCTGCCATGGGGCGGATCGGAGCCTGCAGAACCAACCAAGGCCGAGCGTGAGGCCAGAGAAACAGCGCGACGGCAGCGGCAGGTGCGTGCGCAGATGGCGCCAAAGTCAGATCTGACGGCCGAGGAGCAGCTGAAATGGGCCTGGACGCACCCTGGGCTGTATGCAATCGGATCGAACGAGTTTGGGCTAGCCGACCCGCAGCACCCGGGCATCTTTCCTGGCCTAAAGTGCGCAGTGCCGGGCCTGGAGGGCCGGCTGATCCGCAGCGCCGCCTTTGCTCGCACGCACGCAGCCGCCATCGACAGCAGCGGCAGTCTGTTCCAGTGGGGCACTGGCTTTGCCGGCGACGCGCCGCACGCGCCCAGATGCACGCTTCGTGACGCGTCCATCTGCGAAGTCGCAGCCACTGACGACTTTGTGGTGGCGCGCGACCGCAAGAGCCGCATTCGGGTTCTGCGCGGGCGCTCTGCCGCCGACACCGAGATTGACGCTTCGGGAGCCGCGCTGAGCTTCGAGCCGCGCTTGGGCTGGCGCGAGTCGGTGGTGTCAATGTCGGCGGGCCGTAGCCACGTCGCGGTTATCACTGATCACGGTCATGTCTACACGGCCGCGCTGGACGCCAGCGGCAATGCGCGCGGCCAGCTCGGCCACGGGTCCGATGCGATTGTGCCGACACTAACGCTACGGCGTATTGAAAGCGAACACCGCTTTGCATCGGCTGCGTGTGGCGCCGAACATACGCTGCTGTTGACAGACACGGGCGACGTGCTTGGCTGCGGCGCAAACGACTTTGGGCAGCTGGCCACGGGTGCCTACCACCCCGGCACTACGACGGTGCCTGAGCTGGCGCCGCTGGCAAGGCTGTGGAGGTCCGGCGCCGTGCGGCCGCGGGATGCGCGTGTGGTGGACATTGCCGCCGGCGCAGCCACGTCGTACGCACAGATCAGCCAAGGCGGTGCGCTACAGTTGCTGGCGTGGGGCCGCGGCATTGACGGACAGCTGGGCAACGGCACGCTGACGCATATTCAGGGCACACCAACCCTGGTACCTGCGCTGTCGGGCCGCCAGGAGTTTGACCACGAGAGCCAGGCGCGGCGACCGCTGGGTGTACGTGCATTGGTTGCGGGCGCTAACCACGCATTAGCCGTGTGCGACAACCGCTCGAACGTGGTGTTGGACACGTCGGGCGCGGCAGTTGACGCGTCGCCGCTGTTTGGCCACGACGTGTTTGTATGGGGCAGCAACGCAGCTGGCCAGTGCGCGCCGGGGCGCCGCCACCGCTTTGCCACGCCTGAGCCCGCGCCGCTGCTGTACACGCCCTCGGGCCTGCCAGCGGCCGGCTCAGAGCTGCGGCTGCAGGCAGCGCCGCCACAGTGGATCTCGACAGCGCGCCTACGTGGTGCCGACCCTGGCAGCCTACCTAAGACCGTGCTGGTTGAGCAGGCGTTTGTGGCCGGGCCCGACATCACGGCGGCGTTCCTGCGGCCCTGCAAGTAGAAGTTTATTTGGCAGAATAGAGCTAACAGAGTCAGAAGCGGCGGCGGCCCAGGCTCGGGCGGAAGTCAATCGGATGAGTTTCCTCGGTCGCGTCGTCGTCCTCCTTCCATATCTTGATAGACTTGTCGGCCTCGCCGGTGATCAGCCGGAAGCCAGTGCGGTCGAATGTCGAACAGAACACGCCGGCCTCGCTGTCCAACGACCCGGGCTGCGCAATGGTCTCGGTTTTCTGGAAGCAGTGCGCGCTGCGCCAGTCCCAGAAGCGCATTGTGCCGTCGTCGCCGCCGGCAAACGCCACGCCGTCGCTGTTAACTGCCAGCGTGTTAACAATCCCGCTGGCGCCTTCAAATGCCTGCACAAAGTCGCCGCGCGGGCACCGCCACTGGCGGATGCTGTCGGAGCTAGCGCTGGCAAAGCCAAACTCGCTCGGGTGCAGAGCCAGGGCACGCACAGCCTTCTTGTGGTGCGTCAGCGTGGCCATGGACTTGCCGGCGGCCAGATCCCACAGCCGCACCGTCGAATCCATTGACCCTGTGATCACCTGCGGGTCTGCATCCTGACACGCAATCGATGCCACAGTGCCACGATGCCCCGCCAGCACGTGGATCTGCTGCTTGGTGCGCATGTCCCACACGCGTGCCACGGAGTCGCGGCCGCCTGTGACCAGCACGTCCAGTGTCGGATGCAGCGCGAGCGCATACACGCCCGACAGGTGCCCGTGGTACTGCCGCACCACCTTGTTCGTCTCCAGATCCCAGCACTTTACCTGTTTGTCCTCGCCGCACGAGAACAAGTACGGGTGCCGCGCCGACACCGCCAGCCCGCGCACCGGCGACACGTGGCCCGTCAGTGTCAGCCGCAGCGTGCCCGACGCCAGATCCCAGATCTTGATTGTCCGGTCCACCGATCCGGATGCAAACCACCGGTTCCCTGGCTCCACCGCCAGTGCCCGCACCCAGCCAATGTGTCCGCTGATCACCCGCATCAGCTTCCATGGCGCGTGCCACGTCGGCCGCACCGGCTCGTAGTTCATCTTACGCACCGCCTGCTGCCCGGCCGGCGCCGCATCCTGGACCCGCTGCTTCTCGGCCGCTGCCCGCACCAACTCGCGCGTCGGCGCCTTGTGCTTCTTCGCCCGCGCTTTCAGCTGCCTGCCCGCCAGCCCATCCATCACCCTTTGCACCTCGTCTTCGACCGTGGTCAGCGGATATGGCGGTGCACTACTGATCTCGTCGCCTGCTGTTATCAGCCCCTGTAGTTTGGGCGCTGCCAGCGACAGCGGCTGCGATGCCCTCGGGGCGCCACTGGCCTTTTGCTCAATGCCCCGCGGCAGCTCGCGCGAGCTCAAGTATTCTGCGCGGTACTTTGCTGCAATCTTTACTCGCTGGCTCTCGCCCATTGCGTCCGGCCCGTTGGCTGGAACCGACGCCCCGCTAAACAGGCTGTGTGTCGCCCTCACGCTTGCATGCACAAGCGGCTCAAGCTGCCTACGGCCGTCAGTGTCTGCTGGTGACATGGTGCTGTTGTTTAAAAATGTGTGTGGCGGTAAGTGTCATCAAGTCTAGAATGCGCCAGCTGCTCAGCGGCGACAAATCATCGGCTTTGCGGTTTATCTGCACACCGATAGTTTGCCCGATTATGGGGCGGTGTGATGACTCGTTTACCATATACGCCAGGTCCGTTTTTGCTCGCCGCCGCCCCCGACACGCCACGTATGGTGGCTGCGTTGAAATAATTACAAACCAAGTAGCTCAATGCCGCCTATCCAGGAATAGCCTGGCGCGTGCATTTCTTCTTGTATTTACAGCTTTGCAAAATGCCGCAATAGTGGATTTTCCAAACATGAACAACACCACTCTTCACACACTGGAAACGGTCGAGGATAACCCGTTCGAGCAGCTCCTCCCGACTCCGGTTCCAGTCGCAAACCTCGCAGCAAAAAGCCTGTACAGCACGTCCGCATTTGGCATGTTGATTTCCTTCAATTCTCTGAGCATGCTTTGCAGCCTCATCTCGATTGTTTTGATAGCGTGCTCCTTGCTTAAGCGCGGGCGCAAGTTAAGGTGGATAGCGCAACCCGTTTCCATCCGGCTGACAATGTACGCTTCCGTAATCGACATATGCTACACATTGTTCCGCATCTACGACATGGTTATTGCCCAGTCTGACACCCATCCGAACAGCCAGTCCAACTGCAAGGCCGCCATGTTTGGACTGACCTTTTTTGCTCTTCTCTCTGTTTTTGTTCGTGCTCTTTTCTCCGTGCATCTGCAGGCGGCTATTGTTCACAACGTCAGCAAGCCGCTGTGCTACGAGAAAATATTTATTGCCATCTCGTTGGCCTTGGCGCTGCTGCTCGCGCTGCTGCCGCTGACCCGCTTTGCATATGTGTGGGTCGACTACGATCCGACACTAGGGTCCGGCCACTGTTCATACTTTTCGTTGGAAACCATTCCGCACAGCTTCAATGCCTCGGATATCACTATCGATGATGCGCGCCGGGCGGTCATTGCCGGCGTTCTGTGGTGTTGGGCAACATACTTTGGCTGGATTGCGTTGACAATATTGTATTGTGTACTGATCATCGGCGTTGTCATCTACCATATTTGGAAAGAGCACCAACGAACCACATCCTTAATTACCCGGCGCCACCAGCTGCTCGAAAGTGGACAGTACATGCTTGATGAGAACGTCAAGCCACTGGAGGCTGCCCACGAGGAATTGTCGGGTAGACCGGACTCCATGCTGATTATAATTCGTAATACGGAAAAGGCCGATGTCTGGCTCATGGCCAAAAAGATTCTCCGCCGAGTTGCGCAGTTTCCTGCCATTATTGTTGTTTGCCACGCCCTTGAAATTGCATGGGCTACTGCAACTTTGACACGGATTATCCCAATGATTCGGGCTGGAGCCGATGATGTTGGCAGTGACCTCAAACAGCTATATATGGGCATGCAAATAATGCTGGCGCTGCAAGGCATACTAACACTGCTCTCCTTATGCTTTGAGCCAGCGGTAAAGATGCTGGCTTATCGGTGGCATAGCTACTGTCACCACAAAATTCACGCCACAAGCTCTAGAAACCAGTCGTCACCGCAGGCTACAGTTAATGCGACTAGCAACGCAATCAACAGCATGCCCTGGGATGTCGTTACCTACAAACCCTAATTTAGTGGATAAATACCGCCATAAATGCTTATTTATGTGTGTATTGCATATAAGATATTATACAGTTTATCGGCCGTGTGTCTGCCATGCACGGGTCTTTGGGGTACTGCTTGTCAACCTTGCCAGCCTTGACAAGATCCATATATTCATCGAATACAAGTGTTCTACTAGGCGTTGAATTAACGTCGACTTGGCTAAGGGTTGAAACCATGGAGTTAAGAAATACAGTTATTGTCTGTGCATTCATCTTTTCAGCGGTGGCAGTAGTAACATTGGTAGCAATACTCTTGACAAAGTTTACTAGTGAGGCTATGTTGTCTTGCCTTTCAACTAGTGCCACACTACATATTCTAAGCAGAGCATCAGATATACTATCCAGAATGTCTAGAGCATCTGTACTGTTAAATTCATTGACAGTACTAATGCTTGTTGGGCGAGCATCAGCTGCTCTGACACTGCTCACACTTGAAATAATACTTTGAACAAAGTTGGTAACATAGGATAGATTTTCTTGGTTATTGTTTATGTGCCTAGTTGATGAATGTGCAGACCCTGCAATGCTAATCTTGGCAACTATTTCTTTAATGTAGTTTATTAAATCCTGCACAGTGCTTTGGTTGTTCCCATATGACATTTGGCGAAGACAATATTTTAGTGCAACTTTCTTTGGATAATCCACCAAAAAAATTAAAGCTGAGATATTATCTGTTGGGTTTGCATCCTCAGTGCTGTCTGTGGTAGCTGTTGGTGCTGGGGACACATTGCTAGTACTGGTTGTCAAGTTGGCTGTGGCGGGACTAATTCCATTTAATAGTTCATTGTTAAAGTCCATGTGGATAAACCATACGGCTACCCCTGCAAGCCCAAGCTTTTTGGAAAGCTCCACTTTGGCTATTACACTGTCAGGGTCATCATACGTAAACAGATAATTCCTGTTAATATTGGTGCTACTCTTGTAAATCCATGGAGTCATGGTTGAGTTGTCCCATTGGCGTGAATATCCAGGCGCTGCTTCAGTTGGGGCAGTTAGCAATGTTCTACGTATATATTTGTACTGCCACGTATCATCTGCATGTGATTTTCCAGTACACAAGTCGATGATATTGGCTATACCATCATTACCACCAAAGTAAGGCTCACCTTGTACTTGGTACTGGTTATTCAAATCCTTTGACGTATCTGTCAGTACTTGGGTTCCTCTTCCAGCAAAGGGAATGCCAATGGCCAGTTTATTAGCTGGCCAGCCGGCATCAAGCCACGAGTTAACAGCAGAATTATATGAATACGGACGACCCTTGTCTGGTTTATAGTTTAATGGAGAATAGGGGCCTGTTGTGTTTTGATACAGGTTGTTCTGTCCAAATGGCAGCATATTTGCAAAGTCAACAAGTTTAGACACCTCGGTTATATTTGCCTTAAGAGGGTTGATTCCCACTGTTAGTGTAATTAGCTTTTCTTCTGATTCAAACAGTGAATCAAAGCCTGACCTCAGGCTGCCTAAAAACTTTACAAATGCTGCTGTGCTGTCTGCCATATCTTCAACGCACGAGCTTTCTGCATATCCAGGGTACTCCCACAAAATATCAACACCATTTAACTTGTTGTTGTCAACACAACTGGCAATATTAGAAATTAAGTTTGCAGTACTGTTTTCATTGCTGGCTATATCTAAAAACCATCTTGCATTGCTCCAGCCACCAATCGAAATAAGTGCTGAAACATTCATTGATCTAATGTTGCTGGCAAGGCCAGGCAAAATTAGACTGTCACTTAGCACAAGTGAGCCGTTGTTGCCTGGTATTCCATAGCCTAGGTTAATATGAGTGTATCTGGCCAGGTCAACATTAGCTGTTTCATTTCGTTTCGTTATATCATAGTAGCCGACAGTTATTGATTCTGTCTGCACAAGAGTAAAAAGTACAGCCTGCAATAGCCTTGAGAGTTTCATGATAGAAATATAGCAAAAAAATGTTGACCAGCAAAATACTATAAAATGTGTGGAAAACAAAGAAATATTTTTGGACACGAGCAGCTATCTAAAGATGTGCAAATAGCCCGGGGCAAGTGACCTCTGCCCAAAAATAGTTTTTTTGCCGCAGGGCTGCTTTATAAAATTCTTTGCTTAAAATTCGAAGTACACAAAATTTTTCTGACCGAGGAGAAAGTAACCCCGAGTCATCTCCTTGACATAAAGCAAAACGTTTTAGTCCTCTTGTTGAATCAATTTATTATTCAAAGATTACGTCTATTCGACCATGTCATGACATAGTGTGTGCCTGTTATAATCGTCAATGCTGGTATACTCTAGTCCACAAAATCGGCACTTGTAAACGGTTGGCATATTGACTACTGAATATATGGTGTTTTGCCAAGAGTAAAAAGAATTTACTGCATAACTGCCGTAAATACTAACCTAAAATATACTATAGCAATTGGCACTCTTCACTTGCAACGCCATATCAAGCCGCTTATGCAAAAGTTAGTTTCTAATCACTTGTCTTAGGTAACGTTGCCAAACTTGCATTGATTTAAATTAAACCTATAAAATCACTCAGTTACCTTGCTATTCTCGATGGCTTTCTTATGCAAAATAGTAATATGAAATACGTATTCCTTTTCCCCAAAACAAGGATTCCAACAAACAGGACACATGTAAATTCCGACGGAGGACATGATAGTTGGAAGTGATTTTGTGGTAGAATATATTTTTAAATCATAAATAGCTAAAAATAATGTTTGGCAAAACAGCGTAAAACACTTATCTTTATAAAACCGTGGCCAAAAAAATTCCAAGATTGCTGTGTCATAAATATCAGATTACGCGCTGATGCTGATGCTGATGCTGATGCTGATGCTAATACTAATACTAATTTGTACGGTAAATCCGCGTGAATACTGCGTGTCCACGTGTTAATTATTGTTCATGGCTTTAACAAGGAACAATTAAATTTATTTTCCAAGTCAAAATATCTAACTAAAATTTACTCGGCCCACATTCGGCAATGTGCGCTTCATACTCGGCAATTGTAAGATCTGCGCTGCAGTAAATGCAAAATATATACTCGCAGTTACGCATTTTGGCTATTCTCGCAATAGTTAGCTAGCTACAAGTTACAACACAACAAGTAAAAATCCTGGCTGCACGCAATGATCTCAGCTACTTTTATATTGTAAATTGCAAACAAGTTAATAATTGCTATGCCAAAAATAAAGACCTTTTTTTAGACAGCTTGAATACCGTTCAATTGCACAATTGTTATTGTGAATACTGTATAAATATTTGTGTCACAAGGACTGTGCAGATAGAACGTACCAACAATTACGAATGTGAAAGATGAATGTGAGCCTCAACTTCAAGCTGGCTGGTGAAATGCTTTCCGCAGCGAGGACACACGTGAACATGAAAAATTGTGCTTGCTAACGTGGTAATCATTATTGACGGTTAGTTGCAGTTGTAAATTATATTTGCTCTAAAAACAACAAAGCTTAAACATAAGACTGGTTTTAAGCTAAAAATTTTTATTGTAAATGAGTCATAAGAATGCATGTAACCACGCAAATAATAATCAGTGATGTGTACATATCTTATCAGACATGGCAAGATATTTAGCGTGCTTTTCAGTAATAGCGTTATATTTTATAATTTAAAAATAAATTTACTCGCATACCAAAACTACAGACTCAAATAAGCGTAATATTAATTAAAAATTTAACGTCACCCTGTCAAGGACAAACTAATAGTAATTACAAAATATATTGACAGAATGGCCTAATTTGGGCGTTGAATTGTCTTAGACAATCAAAGATCCAGAAGTATAAAACCCCTGGTAAGCACTGTATCATTATTTATTATTAAAAATTAAACAAAGAGGCGCTTATTGAACCTAGTTAGAAAGTGCAGTTAATATTGGATGTTTGACACATCTTAACTACAATTATTTCACACGCAGTTTGCCATTTTTAATACAAAAATATGGCAATAATTATAGCTTTATCAGCATGGAGTAGTTGTTATATAATGTTTGTTTATTTCATTAAAAGCTAAGATTATAAAATAGAATGCCAGCGCATTTGCATTAATAATAACCGGTATATGTAGCTGAATTTACTCTGGATTTAAAACATGAAGTTATGTAGCGCCGAAGTGGGCGGGTCCGAGGTGGGAATAAACAAATATTTATTTTAAAGCTAAAGAGAAAAGAAAGCCGCTCACCGGCCAAGCCGCAAGCTTTGATTATCTCAAGCTGCGCGCCTGAACCGTGGTTCAGTGTATCTGGCGGACCGAGCCAGATACCACAGTTATATGTAAATAATATTAATTATACGCTCAAATTAATTAATGCTAATTATTTTATTAAATGCGCCTTGACACATAAAATAAAGTCAATTTGTAACAGCGTGTTTTCTTTTGTAGGAGTATAATTTTCTAGTAAATTTATTTTTTTTATTAAAAATTACTTTAGGGCTACAGCCTAAAAACTAAAATATTAAGGCTTAATGTAACCACTTTGCACATGATCATTGTATTCCTTAAGGCTAGTAAAACGAGCTCCACAGTTGGGACAAGTAAAAATGTTGTAGCACATGCTATATTTGCAAGGATTCAGTACTGTAGTTAAAGCAAGTGGTATATGAAATATGTGTGTTAACCTGCACAAACCTCGAAGAAAAGAAAACGCAACCAAAATTTATAGTAGCAGGAAGGATTTTATCAAATTATATCAATCTGTTATTGTCTTACAAAACGACATCAAATTTTGACGCAACTGTAATTTAATTAACTCAATTTACAAAACTAGCAAGCTGAATAACAGTAAAAGCGTTATTTTAAGTTTGATTACATTTATGGCGTATACAGGCGTTATTATGTTGCAAAGCTACTCATTGCCTAGCATGTATGTATTTTCATTGAAATGTGTTCTATCACGTTGCAAAAATAGTACGCAGCGTTACCGCTTTAATTGGCGCCACAAACGGTAATATAGGATATAAAAAACTGCGCAACTAGATGCTAAGATATAATGTCTTCCTACTACTCGATTGTTGGATGGCAAAGTTCAATATGTAGTTCGAGATTAATATCACTTGAGCACGGGTGCTCGCAGTATGGACACAGTTGCATTTTTGTGAGATAAGTGTTGTCGTTGTTCTGTGCGTCAAAAAACAGCTTGCAGAGTGTAAAAATACCGTATAGGGCATGATGTGTTCAAATTATATTTGCGGAATCTATTCTTTTTATACCTGTCGCATTTTTTTGAAATTGACTGCTTACGGTAACGCTACTGTGAATGCTTGTTTATTGTTTGTCAAACACTTTGAGTGTTTATTCTATAGTTATTATTTCAATTGTCAAATCTAAAGAGTGCAGCAATAGTGTCAATGAGGAATTCCCAATTCACATTCAAATAACCATGTTAATAGAATTGCTTACAAAATATTTTTTTATAATTTAATACGTCTATATTATATTCGTAATTATTTAAAAATTAAATATTTTCAACGCATATATAATTGCGTAAGCACACAAAACATTTTTACACAAATTTTGCTGCGTAGTTATTGCTAGTATTTATTTGTTTAGTCTACAAGCAATTCTATTTTAATGCCAATAGTAAACGTGGTGTACCATTTCGTAAAGCGAATCGTACTGTTGAACGCAGTATTGGCACGGAAACTTTTTGCGTGGAAAATCAGGCTTCATGTCGTTAATTGTAATGGAATTTAAATATGGAATTTAGTAAAGTAGCACCAAAGTATTGCAAAAAGCTTTGCGTTTTACATGCCATTGCTGTATATTTATACATTTCTACTTTGGAGTTTAATGTAAAATTTTTATAAAGCACTTTCATCATTGTTTGACAAGTTGCAATGTAATCAGGAGGTTTTTTTTAGCTGTTTCAGATTTTATAAAGTTGTTGTTTATTTGGTTAGATAATAATCTGCATTAAAGTTGACAACTGTCATTTATTTTTTGTGAGCCTCGTAATTATGCATTGCAAGAGCTTGTTTACTGTAGTATGTTGCTCTGCAAATATAACACATATAACCGTTGTTTCCTACTTTAGGCATTGAATCAAATAGTTGACGCCTATAATGTCAAAATCACAAAAGATAAACAAGCGTACAAAATAAGCGACAGCGGACCTTATCTTATAAATGTTAAATTTATAAATAGTTATGACTCACAACTTGTATTCAATAAAGCACTATGAGTTACAGAAAGTGATTGATATACTAATGACAATTTATGCAAATAAGATATTTAATAGTCATTTTTATGCAAAAAGCGCAACTATCATTTTATGAATCTCGCGTAGTTGATAAAAAGGATTAAATTAGCAATGTGGTTATAATTATTGTTAGAATGCGGCAATGTAATTAAATAATATGTCACATTGAAGGCTGATAAACAATGCATAATTCTATTAAACAAT
Source organism: Coemansia sp. RSA 2705 (assembly GCA_027577835.1). Taxonomy (NCBI): domain Eukaryota; kingdom Fungi; phylum Kickxellomycota; class Kickxellomycetes; order Kickxellales; family Kickxellaceae; genus Coemansia; species Coemansia sp. RSA 2705. Next base: position 18,170 of record JANBRV010000065.1, read on the forward strand.
ATGCGCATTACGTGTAAGTATAGGGTCTTACAAATAATTTAAGAAGGATTTTAAGCTAGGTTTCTAAAGTTCAATTCGCTTTTAATGAGTTTGATTTGCAGCTGTATGTGGATGCAACGTATAGCCCATCGAGTGTAATTTTAGTAATAGCTTGTTTTTATTACTGCCCACGGTTTTATATATTAAGTATATAAAATCTTTGTCAAAATATCTATATTGTTCCTTTCCAGTGCACTGTGTAAAAATGCTTTTGAACTTGCTCATTGTTTTAAATGTCTCAGGGCAAACTGAACACTGCACTGAGCCATTTGCCAGTTTAGTTAGTTGGCCAATCATTATTACGTAAAATATTGTAATTAAGTAAAGCAACTAAATATGAGAAATCCCGAATTCATGAAAGTAAGTTGGCTGCTCTACCACGTTAAATACTTATTAATGCATAATACAGTTTGTCTGGTTGCCAAATGGTTGTTTGTCAGTGTTAATTATTTTACACGGTTTTACATATGGTTGACTGAATATGATTGTCAACATCGATATTATAG
>JANBRV010000066.1:0-18708 GCA_027577835.1 Coemansia sp. RSA 2705
GTCAGGAACGGATTCGGCTCGCCGTTCGCGGGCCCGTTGCCCCCCATGCCCGACCGCCCGGGCCTAATCCGCGGGCGCGGTGCAACATCAATGCCGCCGTCTTCGGCACTTGTGCCGGACAGCCGCGGCTGCGATGCGGACTGGTGCAGTCCCAGCCCTGGCGCGCGCGGCGGCGGCAGAAGCGAGTCGCTGCCCGAGCTACCGCCATCCATGCTCGAGTTGCTTCCCGCATGCGCCTGGTAGTTTGCCGCATACTGATTCATGTTCTGCGCATGCATCGCCGGTGCGGCTCCATTTGCATGATACCTGTCTATGTCCGAGCGGCTCTTGATCATGGCCGGTGCGGCCTGTGGCGGCATATGCTGCTGCTGCATATATTGCTGCGGCTGGTACTGTTGGTACTGTTGCTGTTGCTGCTGCTGCTGGTACTGTGGCTGCTGGTATTGTTGCTGTTGCTGCTGCACGTGGTTGTAGTGCCCGTAGCTGTCGCTGTCAAACCCGCTGTTCACGTCGGCGCCAAAGTCGGCGTTTCCGGGGCTGTCGGCCGGCGCGCCGGCGCTTTGCACGTGGTACTGCACCGCCGGCTGCGGGTACGCGCTGGCGCCGTCGACATATCCGTTTGGCGGCGCCATCGGCTGCCCGGACGGCGCCCCATGCATGTTCATGTTTGCAAACTCTGCCACGGGCGGCTGCGCGCCATTCTCATTGGATCGGCGCTCTGAATTCGGCTGAGGCTGGCCGCCAGCATATGCGTTGTTCATTGCTCAGACACTGCGCTTCTCCCGGTTGGCAAGGCGACAGGAAAGAAGAACAAATGTGTGCGAGAAAGGCAAGGAGATGGGTTCGGTCTATGGCGCTGGCTTTGATCTACAGAGGAAAAGGAGGTGTTCGTGCGACCTTTAGTACATGCAGCCGGTGCTACTACCAGACCGGAGCAAAATGCTGCCTGGAGAGGCGAAGAATGTTTGTGGCTGGGTCGGGAAATGGAAGCGAGCGTGGGGACACACGGGGTATAGCTGCGGGAAATGAACGCCAGAATGCCCGTCTAGTTGTTTTTCAGAAGAGTGCGAGGAAAGAAAAAGCCCAGGCAGAGGTTACTCGTGGCGCTGTCAAGAAAAAGTATTCCTTTGCGCTTTGTGGTTGCCCGTCGAGCTTTAAATAGACTTTGTGAAAGCTGCTCGCTTGATGAAACAAAGCAGACGTGCGCTCGGGTGGCTGACCCAGCAAACAGCGTGAGCGCCGAAGCGAGAGCCGGGCCCATGCTGGAGATGCAGAACCGACAACAAATCAGCGGGAATCAGGCCTGCTTGTCCAGGGTGATGGGCCCGCAGCAGCGTGGGCGCATCAGCGGCTGCCTGCGGTCCCAACCGCCTGACAAGCTCGGATAACCAGGTTCCAAACTGTCGGTCACTTGGATCAACGCGTGCCGCGGCGCGGCAAAGAGGGGGGACAGGGGAGTGGCCCGGCGGGGGCCAGACAGAAAGGAACCTCCCCGCGGGCACCGGCCGGACTGTGCCCAGCAGGGGGAGGGGACGTAGTGCAAATTCAAAACATGAGACACATACCAGGCGCAACAAGGAAGGAAAAATACGGGTGAGCACAGAGAAGAAAGAGTATGCGGAAAGAGGCGGCGTTTCGAAGAAAGAAAAGCGAAGGGAAGGCGGCCAACGAAAAAGCCGAACTGGGAGAGGGACGGCCTTGATAAACAAACCTCCGGCCACAGCCGTAACAAGCGGAGACTGGCTCGGTGTGACGGCGCTGGGCGCGAGCGGAGCTAAAAATACCCACCCGCGTGCCAGCACGACTCGACCTGGAAGTCGCGTCAGCATGCACCGCTTGGAGACCCCGCCGGCGCACGACCCACACGCTGCCCAGCCGTGCATCTTCCCCAAAGCGCGCCAAGCCAATCGCCGGATGTTGTGATTTCGTCGCCTGGGACCTTGCGGGTGCCAAGATCGCCGCATTGGAGGATGTCTCTTTTGCCAGGCGCGCGACAGGGCTTCATTTACGTGCTCGGACGGCTGCTCCCGTGACTGCTGCCAGGGGAATTAGACACGACTGCGTTGTGCCGGCCCGGACAAGGTAGGCGGACAGACTTTTGACGACGGCAGCTGCTTCCGATAACCATAAGTGCCGGCTGATGTGCGCGGTGTCTGCCTGTCTCCATTCGCCGCCGGCGTGCATTAAATGTGCCTTGTTTTTCCTTCTCTCGTCAATTCCAAGCTGCCCTACATAACTGCAGGCAGGAAATCAAGCGTAGTCTGGAACCAACCTATGGCTGCTAAACCTGCGTCTGCAGCCCCGGCAGAGAGCGCGGGCGTGTTCCGGGATGTCATCAACTCGATATTCGAGCCAGGAGTCAACCGTGGTGTGCTGGTCGTGATGAATTGCGCGTTTCTGGGCCTGTTTGCGATCCTGGTGTATCTGCTATTCGCGACCCGCTTCAACCTCCACGTGTGCGCTCTGACCGTAATTGCAGTGCTGCTGTTTGCCTCGATCCAGTGGTTTATCGTCGAAGTGTCAGCGTCGCGGTCCCGCCAATCCTCGTCCGAGTCGCCATCCAAGCGGACACCCAAGCTGAAGAAAAAGAAGCTGTAGCGTTTATTTGCTGTTAACAAAGTCGGCTAGCTATATTGGCCAGTAGCCTGCGCAACCGCCATTCCCTTTTCCAGCGATGAAAATATATCTTTGTACTCTGGTGCAACCATTGAGTCCGCCTGGCGGATCAGCTCGCCGATGTATGGCGTGTCGTTGAGCAGGTCGCTGGTGTAAATGTACTGCACGGCAAGCTTGATGACCCAGCCGACCAGCGAGCTAATGAGCCCGCCAAACGTCTCCACCGAGTTGATGTTGGACACAATGTCGGGATGGATTATTGGCTTGAATTCATCCAGAGACCCCAGCGCATTCACTAGTCCGCGGATGCCGTCGCTTACTGCTGCACCGGCATTGGCGGCCTGCACAACGTCATAGCCAATTGAATGGGCAATTTCTTTGAATACCGGCTTGCCAGCACCTAGCCCGCTCAGCATGCCAACGCCGATCAAAATGCGGTGAATATTCATGTTACTGTTGCCGTACTATCTAAATACCAGCGCAACGGGTTCTTTGACAATTTCCAAACACAATAGTTACTGCAAAGTACCGAATACGACAATAATTCGCAATAAAAAGAGTCTGCTAGGTGCGATATAAACCTCTGGCCAACCGAGTCGCGGCCGTTTATACGTCGCCATCCCAGCAAGGATAGCAGAGAGGGATGTCGCTGTCGACACTGTTGGCGGCTAACCCCTCTTGCTCCATTGGTAAATGGAAGACGGGGCCGGAGGGTTGTGGTGGGCGCTCTACTCCGCCTCGTCAGTTGGCATCTGGCTTTCTTGATCCCTGATCAGCCAGCCAATGAGTGGCAGGTCGTTTCCTGCGCTGCCTTCAATGAAGCCACCTACTGCCCGGCTCGCCAGCCCGCCGGCCGTCGAGCCAGCAAACTTACCGCCGAGCAATTGGGCTGCGCCCAGAATAGCCTGAGCGCCAGGAATGTTATTGAGCAGCGGGCCAAACAGCCCTGTGTGTTCGACCGCAAAACTCGCACCAACGCTGGCCACGTCGTATGCTCCGGTTTGAATAGGCCCTTCCGCGCCCACGGTCATAATCACCGACTTTATTAACGGGGCGCCCGTGGCAATTTGCGCTGCTGCCAAAACCACCGTGCCCGGAATTGTCAGCTTCATAGTTCAATAGGGCGTGTCTTTACCAGAGGTCAAAATAAATGACATTTATGCGCAGGTTCAGCCCAACGCGCGCTTGATAGAATATAAAGTCCTTGAAAAGTCGCGTAGCAAGTATTCTTCTATAATCGCGGCGCCAACAAGCTGAATAGTATAGATACGTGTCAGTGAAATTAATAGCCGCAAGTAAGTGCGTGCAAGAGCAGCGAGGCTTCACAGGCAAACGGAGGAAATAAATTTCGATGCACAGCGAACACCAAGCTTGAACAAAACTTATTCGCATGCAGACGCCGCGCATGCCCGGTCGGTTAAATGGAACACTGGGCTGTGAATAATTGCGCTGCATCCACACGTTGCACTCGAGTCTGGTAGCGCATTGATGGAATAATTATTTCATAAAGATGCTAATGTCGTGGAACACAAAAAGTTACATGAAACTCCCGCGAGTCGTTAGTGCTACCGCATGATGTCGCTGAGCAGCGCGCCGGCGTTTGCGTGGCCAAGCATCCATGCGCGCTTCAGATAGAGATGGGGCTCGGTCACCGCATTGCGCTCAAACGACGGAAGCTGAATCAGTGCGACCGCCAAGTGGTAGCCGGCATCGGCCACCGGATGGGTGGCATGGAACAGTGCTTCGCGCAGAAAGGAGCACGCCATGCTAAAGTCAGCAGTAACTCCAAGCGTTCCACACAGATACGCCATTCCCAGCCGGTACGTAGACAGCGAAAACCCTCGCCGCGATGCCAGCTCAAAGCACTCCCTGGCCTTGCGCGGCTTGCGCAGCGACTCGTAGACGCTGCCTAGATGGTGCTGCGCCGCCGTGTGCCCGGCTTTGGCGGCTATGGCGTAGAACTTGGACGCCTTGCGCTGGCTTGTCTTGCACCCGTATTTGCCCAGCTCGTACCAGCGCCCGGCCAAGAAGCTAGAGTCCTTATGGTGGCGCTTGCTCGCCAAGCGCAGGATCCAAAACACGCCCTCACGCACCATTTTGCTTTCTGGCTGATCGCTCATCAGCAGCGTCGAGTTTGACGCCATTTCGGGCGAGCCACAGAGCAGTAGCTGGCGCGCAAACTCAAACTGGACCTCGGGGTTGTCGGTCAGCTTGGCCGACCGGTGGTACTGCTCGATCAGCGCCGGGTTGTTCATAAGTGTGTGCATCCGGTATGCCTTGCCCATCTCCGCGCCCAGACCCATGCCAAAGTCATTGGCCGTTGATGCTGTGGGCGGCAGCTCGTCGGCGGTGTCCTGCGAAAACGAAATCCGCACGTTGGTCTCCTCGACAATCGTGCTCTGCATCGAATACAGCGTCGGCATGGCGGTGGCAATGCCCGGAGGCTTTTCAGGAACGTCCTGACTGCGCCGGCCGACAAGTGTGCTCTGGCTGCACGCAAACTTGTTGCCGAGATCCCAGGTGCTGTAATGCGGTATTTCCCACCAGCCAGCCACCGCCTTGGCCGGCTGCGACATGTTGGATGTCAGCGTGTCTGCCAGGCCGCCGTACCGTGTGCTGACGCTGGAAAAGTGTATGGTCTGCGACTCCATTTTAGCAGGATGGAGTCCAAAAGCAGAGCGTAAAAATGCAAAAGGCACGAAAATAAAAACGCGGGCTATATTGAAGATGATATGGCAATGAAAATGTCGTGCGCCGCGGGATGAAGAGATTTAAAGCGTTAGAATGAGTCTCCCCCGCGCAGCAGCCGCAACAAATAGAGTGTGAAAAATGGAGAGAGTGGGTAAATGGAAGAAACGCTTGGCGCGGGCTGCTGGCAAGAATAAAGAAAAACAATGTGCAGGGGATGTAGTGCAGGCAATGTCAATGGGTGCGAGAAAAAACGCGCAAATGCATGAATGGGAGGAAGCCTTGGGCTCCAGGTGCCCTTTTGTAGTCTTGTCAGGACAAGCTGGAGGAATTTAGGCGATGCAGAAATAGGCGCAAAGGGGAAAAACTTTTGAGGTGTCGATGATTGAGGCAAGGATAGACGTTACGCGCGAGAAAAATAGGAGAGGGATGCACGAGCGTCAAAAAGCGCAGCTGCGCTTTTGCGCATTCCGGTTTATATAGGCAAATCCTTCCCGGATTACCAAGGCCCCTTTCTAAAAACTTTGGCTTGGGTGGGCAGCGCACCCGGAAAAGGGGGAGGGAGTGCCTCGAGAAGAGGCCAATCCCCTGCGTCCTGGACCGAGTACGCGAAAGGGGAGTGCGTGCAAAGGAGGGATCGGACGGCTTTTGACACGCTCCCCCTGTCCATGTTTGGAAAGCCCAGCCACAGACACGACCTCCTGCATGCTTTCCGTGAACGGCCTTGCTCCAAAAACAGCACAGCACAATCGTGTGGAGACACTCGCTTTGAACAGCCAAGTGCGAATGCGCCATATTACCGGCCGGCACATGGGCTCCATGCGAGATGAACTGCAGTGTAGGCAATAAATGTGCCAGGTGCCGACGACAACAACCGCTCGCTGCACGCGCCGTGCAAACAAGCACTGGTGTTTACTGCACCGATCCAGGTCGCCCGGCCAGCGCCTAGCGCCTGACGCTCAGCCGGTCGGGGTGCCGGGGCCATGTTCTGACATTTCATTTCAGTCCATCAAACCAACTTTTCGGGCCAAATAGCCACCCCCAGTGCGGCAGGCATTTTGCCTGTTTTAAACTGCATTGCCGTTTGCATCCATCAACAGAGTGGAGATACAGGAATATAATGGCTTTTTGGCGGCAAACGAAAAACCTAAACAAAACTAGAGTCCCGTCCACGACCGAAAGTGCGTCCTAAAGCTTGCAGGACAATGCCCAGCCCTCCCCACTTCACGCCAAAGAGCTATATTGATGCCTGCTTTTGGCCAATAGGGAATGCCTCGGGGGTCAGCTCCACCTCTTGTACTGCGCCAAAGAAATCCGTCAAATACGTCTACATGACAACACAAACCCACCGGGTCACAATAGCTCGCTCTCCCAGTTAGGAACACCGGAACAATGGTCACATACGGCGCTTAAACGAAGAACAGTAGCTGGGCTCTGTAAAACAATGCACACAAGTCAAAGAGCACAATTGTCATGAACAATGTGCACAGTAGCGGGTATTCAATTTAGAGGCGCAATGTTTGGCCGAAGGACGACTCCCTCCGGGAAAGTCAAATGGGCCATGGGGGGTGCTTACCTTTTCCAGTTTGCGGGCAAACAGATCTGTGCGGACGCCGGGAGTCGAATGAATCAGCGTGGTATTGTAGGTGGCAATCTACACGCTCCAAACGATGGCAGCCGGCCATGGTTAGTCGTTGGCAAGTGCGCAATCAAGCTATTTGCCGGGATCATTTGTTGAACTTACCAGATCAGCCATCGTATGCTTGCTCGACATGTCAACCGACTCAAAGAATTTGAGGTTGTAATACGTGAACCGATCAATGACCGAAACCCCAATGTCGCGGTCGTGAAAGTGCGAATACGAGTTTTCGCCCTTCTTGCTCGATCCAATGCTCAACACGTTGGGCGCATAGAACTTGCTAAACATCGTGTTAGCCTGGCACGTGTCAATGACAAACAGAATCTCCCGGTACCGCTGTTTCTCCCACATCTGCTGCATCGCATCGGCAATGTCGTAGCTATTGATCTCCTCCGAATCCTGGAACTTTAGGAAATCCTCGCCGCCATGTCCGGTCATATATATGAAAATGTTTGACTTGTCGTCGGTCAGCAAGCGCTTGTTCCGCGGCGTATGCGGCTCCACTCGCCCGGTCAGCAGCCGGATAAAGTTTTCTACCGTCACATCATAGCCACGGTAGTCTACCTCGACATTGTCGCCATACAGATCGGTGGTCTTTTGCGGATGGTCAAAGACTGTGGCTGGGTAGCAGTTGCGCGGATTACATGCCACGTCATCGGCTAGCATAAGGATGATGTGCGAATCGGGAATGCCCATGCGCTTGACGGTCCGGTACATCGACAGTGTGTTGGCAATGTGTCGGTAGTTGAACCAGAACCGCGATGTGCACACGAGCACCGCCCAGTTGTTGGTGTGGTTTTCGGTGTCGAGAAGCTGCTCGAGCTGCCGTTTGGTGCTGGCCGCCGCCGTGCGGTCGGCGCATAGAACAAGTGCCAGCCACGCGCCAACCGCTAGACGCAGCAGCGCCCGAATAAAATTCATGTCTCTGCTATGCAACCCAGCACGTCTAGGCAACACGTAAAGTAAGAGTAAGGGAGTATTATCGATCGGCGCGTGGATATCTTCATTCTCCGCACTGCTCGTCTCACCCCTTATCTCTATCTTCAAGTTCAGAATGCCATATTTGGGATGCGCACGTGCTTCAAACAGTAAACTTTTGTAATAATCTCCCGAAAAACTATCTAGAAAATGTGCAGCTCTAAATGTCATAGGACAGGATCGGGCGCAGCCAGGTCTCCACCGCGTCAACCGTTGTGCCCTTGCGGGCAGCGTAGTCCTCGATCTGTTCCTTGGTGATCTTGCCAACCGCAAAATACGACGACTTGGGATGGGCAAATACCAGCGCGCAGACCGACGCGCCTGGATGCATCATCAGGCTGTCCGTAAGCTCGATGCCCGTCGCTTCGGTAATGTTGCCCAGTTTCCACATCGTCTGCTTCTCAGCGTGGTCGGGCTGGCTCGGGTATCCAGGAGCCGGACGGATGCCCTGGTATTTGATGCTCAGCAGGTCCTGGGTGTCTAGCGACTCGTCAGGCGCAAAGCCCCACATTTCACGACGCATGTCCTGGTGCAGCTTCTCGGTAAGCGCCTCAGCCAGGCGGTCGGCCAATGCCTTGACCATAATCGCCGAGTAGTCGTCGTTTTCGGCCTCGTACTTTGCTGCCAGCTCGTCGACGCCAAATCCAGCCGAGGCGGCAATGCTGCCAATGTAGTCAGGAATGCCCGTGGCTGCCGGTGCGATAAAGTCAGATAGACACATGTACGCATCGGTGCTTTCCTTATCCTTCTCTGCCTGCTGACGCAGTCCATAGTACACGCCAGCCTCTTCGGTGCGCGATTCGTCGGTGTAAACCACAATGTCGTCGCCTCTGGCGTTGGCCGGCAGAATGCTGATAATCGCCGCTGCCCGGATGCGCCGGTTGTCAATCAGATCGCGCAGCATGACCTGGGCCTCGTCAAACAGACGGCGTGCTTCCTGACCAACTGTGGCATCATTGAACAGCTTGGGATATCCGCGGTTCGGATACTTGCCGCGCAGCTGCCACACCTGGAAGAACGGATTCCAGTCGATGTATGGAAGGAGCTGGTTGAGATCGACATCATCGTAGACCTTGTGCCCCACCGCATTGGGCGTGGGCGGCAGGTTCTCTGGCCGCGTCCACTCGATCTGTAGTCCCTTCTTGCGCGACTCCTCCAGACTCAGGTATTTCCTGTCCTTGAGCGAATCGTAGTGATCTTCGCGGACTTCTTCGTACTCCTCGTCAACCTCGGCAATAAAATCTTTGCGCAGATCCTGATCCAGCAGATTGGAGACCACAACCACCGTGCGCGACGCATCCAGAACGTGGATCACTGGCGACTTGTACCGCGGGGCAATCTTAACTGCAGTATGCGTCTTGGATGTGGTCGCACCACCAATCAGCAGCGGGATGTTCATGCCAGCGCGCTCCAGCTCCTTGGCAACATGGATCATCTCGTCCAGCGACGGCGTAATCAGGCCCGACAGGCCGATAACGTCGGCCTTCTCCTTGATCGCCGCCTCAATAATCTTCTCACACGGCGTCATAACCCCCAGGTCGACGACGCGGTAGTTGTTGCAGCCCAGCACGACGCCGACAATATTCTTGCCAATATCATGCACGTCGCCCTTGACCGTGGCAATTACCATTGTGCCGTTGTAGATGTCGCTGTCGTCGGCCACTTCTACGCCCTGCAGCCGGGCCAGGCGCTCCTCCTCCATAAACGGAATAAGGTGCGCAACGGCTTTTTTCATCACCCGGGCTGATTTGATGACCTGCGGCAAGAACATCTTGCCCGCGCCAAACAGGTCGCCGACTACGCTCATTCCGTCCATAAGCGGGCCCTCAATCACGTTGAGCGGGCGCGGGTACCGCTCCTTGTCCAAGCGCGCTTCTTCCGTATCCTCAATTACATACTTTGTAATCCCCTTGACCAGCGCGTGCTTTAGGCGCTCGTTGACGGGCGCCGCCCGCCACAGCTCTTCTTCGCCTTTCTGAACCGCGTCCTTGCCATGCGTCTGAGCGTACTCGAGCAGCTTTTCGGTCGAATCCGGGTCGCGGTTCCACAGCGCGTTCTCGCAGATTTCGAGCAGGTCCTTGGGGATCTCGTCGTAGATAGTCAGGAACCCGGGGTTGACAATGCCCATATCCATTCCGGCTTTGATCGCGTGGAACAGAAAGACCGAGTGCATTGCCTGCCGCACGTTTTCCTTGCCGCGGAACGAAAATGACAAATTTGACACACCGCCCGACACCTTGGCTCCCGGAAGCTTGGTCTTGATGTCGTGCGTGGCCTCGATAAACTCGACGCCGTAGTTGTTGTGCTCCTCCATGCCAGTGCAGATGGTCAGGATGTTCGGGTCAAAGATAATGTCGTTAGGGTTGAAGCCGACCTTGTCGACCAGCAGCCGGTACGAGCGCTCGCACACCCGGAACTTGTGCTCACGTTCGACGGCTTGGCCCTCCTCGTCAAAGGCCATGACCACCACCGCTGCGCCATAGCGCTTGATAAGCGTGGCCTTCTTCAAAAAGTCCGCTTCGCCCTCCTTTAGACTGATGCTGTTGACAATGCACTTGCCCTGGACGCACTTGAGGCCCGCTTCAACCACAGCAAAGTTCGACGAGTCGACCATGATCGGCACCTTGGCCACGTCGGGCTCGGTCGAAATCAAGTTCAAAAACTTTGTCATTGCCGCAACGCCATCCAGCATGCCCTCGTCCATGTTGATGTCGATAACCTGACCACCGTTCTCCACCTGCGCACGCGCAATCGCCAGCGCTTCCTCGTACTCGTCGTTGATAACGTGGCGAGCAAACTTGCGCGATCCGGCAACGTTGCAGCGTTCGCCAATGTTCAAAAAGTTGCTGCTCTCGTCATAGATCAGCGGCTCTAGCCCACTGAGCACCAGCTTGGACTTGCGCACGTCAGGACTCGGCACACGCGGCTTAAAGTCCTTGCACGTCTCGTATATCGCCTTGATGTGCGCAGGAGTGGTGCCGCAGCAGCCGCCCATGATGTTGACCAGGCCCTCGCGCGCAAACACGCTGACGTTCTCGGCCATGGTCTCGGGCGACTCGTCGTACTCGCCAAAGGTGTTTGGCAGGCCCGCGTTCGGATAACAAATCACCTTTGACGAGGTAAAGTTGGCAATCGACTGGACAAACGGACGCATCTGCTGGGCACCCAGCGCACAGTTGAGACCAATAGCCAGCGGCTCCACGTGCGCGACGCTGGTGATAAACGCCTCACCGGTCTGTCCCGACAGCGTGCGGCCCGACTGATCGACAATGGTTCCCGAGACAAATACCGGCACACGCTCGTATACGCCGTCGTCAAAAAGCGTGTCGATGGCAAATAGCGCAGCCTTGGCGTTCAGGGTGTCGAAGATCGTCTCGACCAGGAGCACATCCGACCCGCCATCCAGCAGCCCGCGCACCTGCTCAGTGTACGCCGTGACCAGCTCGTCGAACGTAACGTTGCGGAAGCTGGGGTTCTCGACCGACGGCGATATCGAGCATGTGCGGTTAGTCGGACCAATGGCTCCGCACACAAACCGCGGTCTGTCGGGCGTCTCCTTCAGCACATCTCGGCACGCATCGCGGGCAATCTCGGCAGCCACCTTGTTCAGTTCGTACACGATGTCTTCGGCGGCATAATCCGCCTGCGCAATCGTGGTTCCCGAGAACGTGTTGGTCTCGATAAAGTCCGCACCCGCAAGCAGGTAGTTGCGGTGGATGGTGTAGATTGACTTGGGCTGTGTCAGCACCAGCAGGTCGTTGTTGCCCTTCAGGTCCTTTGGGTGGTCCTTGAAGCGCTCGCCACGGAAATCGGCCTCATTCAGTCGCAGATCCTGGATCTGAGTGCCCATCGCGCCTATAGTTGTAGCAGCCAGATTAGCTGCTGCTAGTGCCAAGCCACCCATAGCTATAGATACGTGTGAGCAGGGAGCTTACCGTCGAGGAACATGATGCGCTTGGTCAGCTCGGCTTCGATATACTCGGTGGCCGCGCGGCGGCTGTCAAAGCCGGCAGGAACAAACGAGAGCGGCGCCATGGTCAAAGCAGTAGAGTGCAGGGTCTAAACTGATACAGAGATAAGTGATACGACGGCAAAGTGACCAAATTGTTTGGAGTGGAGAAAAAAAGCCATGCCTCTCTCCCAACCACAGAACAGAGACGGCGTGAAAATTTTTGAATTTGTGATTCACGCACACTAACAGGTCAGGTGACCGGGCTAATTCGCGGAGAAGCGTGTGATCAAGAAGCGTCAAACGCGTTCGCGGTTTGTTTTTTCTTTCGCGCCAAAAAATTCAATATTCTTCGTTCGAATTAGAGACCGCTGCCATGTCCACCGAAATCCTGCCGACAATGGACGCGCCCGAAATGCCGTCAAAGCGTGCTCGGCTTGACAGCCCTGAAGCCGAAAAGCCGCTAACGCCCGAGCACATATTCGAAAACCTGCGACTGCGGCGGATCGTGCGCGAAAACCACAACAGCACAGTGGCCCAAATTGCGCTGATGTTCTACCGCCCCAGCGACGTCGGTCTCGAGGGGCACGGCACAGGCGGGATGCCGGCATACGAGCGGTCATTCGACAAGCGCGGCGGCGCGCTGCGCGAGCCCGATGACAGCAGCAACCTGCTGGTGAGCGCTGGATCCACGCAGGCCAGCGTTTTCGACAACGAAAACTGCGGAGACCATCTCGACATTATGTCGCATTTCCAATTAGACGGCGACCTAGCATTCCGCACGTGTTGCTGGATCCGGGCCCCAGGTGACGCGGTATTTGCAGCCGCAGGCGATGACAAGCTGGTGCATTTGATTAGCTTGGCGTGGACGCGCGAGATCCGTGTGCTGCGCGGGCATACAGAGGCTATTGTGGATCTGCAGCCGCATCCGACGGATAGCCGGCTGCTATTGTCGGTTGGCAATGACCAAACGGTGCGTATCTGGTCGATTTTGAGCGGCAACTGCCTGTGCGTGTACAACTATAGTGCCTCTGCCGCGCGCTTCCACCCCGACGGCAAGTCAGTGTTTGCTGGATCACCAGCAGGCGAGGTGCGGCGGTGGCCGGTCCCGGCATTATCTGGCGATGCCAGCGACTCGCTAGTATTTACCATCAGCGACAGCACGCTGATTGTTGCGCCCAGGCGCAGCCCGGGATCTGCTGTCGACTGCATACGGTTTGCAAACTCAAATATTCTGGTCAAGAACACGGCCGGGAGGATCGAATATTGGGATTTGGCTGCGGAAGCGTCTATTCGCTCGTTTAGCGTTCGCCATCACGGAGTGAATGTCTCGCGCTTTGACGTCAGCTTTGACGACAAATACATCTGCGCTGGCAACAGCCGCGGCGAGGTGTTTATATTCAGCATTGAGAGCGGCAAGGCCATTCGTCGCCTCGCTCACAAACGATCGGTGCGGCCCGTAACATGCTCGCTCTTCTCCAGGGACTGCCGCAGCGTGGTCTACACTGGTGAAGGCGGGTTTATCTGGAGATACGACTACGTGGACGACGAGACGCTGGCCGAATGGGAAAAGCCTGACGACAGTGCCTCCAACGAGGACCTGAGCGAATAGCCTGTTCGTAGTGCCTTTTTTGGGGGGCGTGGACATGGCCAATTACTGTGTGGGAGCGGCAGTGGCCGGCCTCGCCAGGCTGGCACCTTATATATGCATGCATTACCAGTAGAAAATGACGCTTGTCAGAAAATTAAATTGAAGATGTCCACAGCACGGCTGCCGGCACGTGCCGAGGACACACGCGGGGGGTATGCAATCGAGGCTCTCAGGAGGGGCAAGGCAAGCTGCTTCTTTTCCGCTTCTCTTTTCAGCAATTGATACTCGCCTTTTTAGCTTTGCTCGTAAATTCGTCCCTGGAAATTCGCCGGTCTTTTCGTTCTGCTCTTGGGGGTGCCAGTCAGCTTTTTTCCCGAGAGTGATGTCAGGGGCAGCGTCATCCCAACCACAGCCGCCACAGCGGCGGCGGCGGACAAATAGCTCGCCAATGACCACCATAGATAGCCTGCGGCTATGCGCCTTCTTCATCTTCTTCGTGGGCCACGCCTTTGTCATGAACATGTGCCAGCTGGCCGTGTGTCCCTGGCTCAAGCTTATTTCGCCCACGCTGGACCGCAGGTTCAACCAGCAGGTCGAGCGCTGGTTCTGCACCACGCTGCTGGTCGCAACCAGGGTCTGGGCGCCAACCAACCTGGTGCTCACTGGGGACAGGGACCTCGTAGATGGGGACAGTAGCAGCGACGCAGCAACCCGCAATCTCAGCAGCCTGAACGACTGGTTTGCCTCCGCCATCGAGCATGGCTGCATGGTCATCAGTAATCATCAAACGTACTTTGATTGGATAATCATCTGGATCGTGAGCTACTTTGTGCGCTGCCACGGGTTCATGAAGATCATTCTCAAGGCCGAGCTCAAGCGCGTGCCGGTGTTTGGCTGGGGCATGTACTTTCTGGACTTTATATTCCTCAAGCGCAAGTGGGCGGACGACAAGCAAACGTTCAAGGATCACATGCAGCGCATTGTCGCGCACGAAGACCCTGCGTGGCTGCTTATTTTCCCCGAGGGCACGGTCATCTGCGAGAAGCGCACGGCCATCTCTGACAAGTACGCCGAGAAGATGGGGCTTAGGCGACCCGAGCACACACTGCTCCCGCGCGTCAGCGGCAGCCGCGTGTGCCTGTCGCAGCTGCGCCCGCGTATCGAGTATCTGTATGACCTTACCATCGGCTATGAGGGCCTAAAGAGCGGTGACATCCCCGAAAACGAGTACGGCCTGGTCAGCATGTACGGCAAGTGTGTGTATCCGCGGGAAATCCACATACATGTCAAAAGGTATCCCGTTGCTGACATCCCCGACGACGAAGAGGGCTTTTCTCAGTGGATGCACAACGTGTTTGTCGAGAAGGACAAGCGCATGGCCAAGTACTATGAGCTAGGTCGATTCCCCCACGACTCGTCCGAGGACAGCTCGATCCCTGCAGACCAGCCCGTGATGCAGCTCAAGTGGCCAGCCAAGCCAGACAGTCTTCTGGGCGAGATGCTGTGGATGTGGGCGCAGTTTATGGCGATTATGATCCCGGCGCGGTATGTCATTGGCACCGCACTGTCTGCAATCACGTCTGTGCTAGCCGGCATCTGGTAAACGCGTTTGCTTACTCAACCTAATATTAGTTATTTTTTTCGCAGCGTGCTCAGAGTAAATACACCCAGCGCTGCCAGCGACTATCTTCAAGCGGTATGCATTTATCGAGCAGAAATTGATAAGAAAGAAACAGTACTTTTAGTGGATATTAGTGGCCGTTCATCATAATCTTGATAAACTCGGCCTCGTTAACTACATGTAGCACGCAGAAACCAGTCAGTCAGTGGTAGGTTGGCGGTTTATACATTCTAGCAGTTTGGGGTTCAACTTACTTCCGCCGTCGTTGTCCAGGTCAAACTCGTCAATCATCGCCTGGATCTCATCCTCGGCAATGTTCTCGCCCAGTTCCCGCGCAATGCGACGCAGGCTAGAGACTGTAATAAGTCCAGTGTTGTTCTCGTCAATCAACTTGAATGCCTTTTTGTACTCTTCAACCGGGTCGCGCGCGGCAATCATCTCGGACATGATCTTTGTGAACCCGTCAAGGCTGATTTTAGACCCGTCGATTGACCCGTACTGCTGCAGAACCCGCAACACCTCGTCCTTCTTTTGGTCAAACCCAAGCGCGCGCATGGCCACTTTGAGCTCAAAGTAGTCGACATAGCCGTCCTTGTTCGTGTCGAATAGCGAGAATGCCTCCCGGATCTCGTCCAGCTTATCCTCGCTGATCTTTGGCGGCTGTCTGGATATAGCTGGGCGCTGTTGTGCCGTATGCATGTGGCCGTTCATGTCGAGCGTCTGGTCTATCGGTGAAATGAAGTTAGCAGTGCGAAATTTGGCACCCGTTGTTTGGGCGGCTGCGAATTGACAATGTGGCTTCAGGCAGCCTGCATACCTTTAGGCGTATAGGTGCTGGGCACAGAATCACACTTGCAAGTCACGGTCTCGGAGAAGAGGCTATGGAAGAGGCTACGAGCGCGCGCGTGCTACCTGGACCGGGGGTCGCCAACAATACAAGAAATAAATTGGAAAAAAAAGAAGCTAATAGGGGGCAGAAAAGAAGAGGGACGGAACCAAGAGCCGTGATCACGGCCAATCCAGGCCGCTTCGCTAACTGTGCTGCGATTGGCCGAGATTGCAAAAATAAACATCGCCCAAGCGCTGTTTGCTTCCCAGCGAGACTATAGCTTCGCTTGTTTGTTTCTCATTTCGTCATTTCAGTGCATTCACAGTTTGCAATCTCGTTAGTTACATGGCCAGCGCTGGGAGAGCCGAAAGCAAACCCGAGGTTGCGCAGCGCATTGCGCAGTGGGCGACCGACGAGCTTGGCTTTCGCAAAAAGACAACGCTAGTGAGTGCGCGGGGAGAAGAGCGGATCACGGGCGACGACGTCGAGCCGCTGCTACAGGGCGAGCTTGCCGCTGTTCTGGAACTGGCATCGACGCATCTGGTCTCCTCGCAGAATGCAGCAGACGGCAGGCGCAAGCTGGCGATCTATGCCACTCAGACTCGTGCCGAAAGTGACCGATCTCTAGAGCATGTGGCCCTGAGGCGTAGCTTGCTAGACCTGCGCACCAAAGAGCGCGGAGTATTGGCAGATATAAAGAGCGTAGAGCTCGAGAATCGGGCTACCATTCAAACGATCGGCGATATTTCGGCGAAGCGCCGTGCTACCGAAGGCCGTATTCGCGAGCTGCGGTTGCAAATACTAAAGAAGCAGTTGATGGCCGAAAATCTGCGCCGGCAAACTTCTCGCATGCGTGTATTTGCTCAAGAGATGAGCACCGGCGCAGATATCGCCCAGACACCGGGGATTCTGCCCGAAACTGCCGATGCTGTAGCTGCGGCTGCAGACGGGCACGTAAAGAGCAGCAACGCGTATGGTCCCGAGGAGATTTTAGCAGCCCTAACAGCGAAACTTTGGCGCACATCTGACAAGGCTCAGAACGATGGACCGAGGTAAGTTACATGCTTCCAGATCCGCGGCTGTGGTACTGGTTGCTATTGTTACTGATTTACTGTGTTACTCTTTTTTCTTAGCAGTGAGAATGACGAGTTTGGCGGTGCGGTTGAGGAGCTACAATTGCTTATAGCCGGCGTCATCAACAGTCTAAAGGTGAGCCATTCCGGCCGGTGCACACGCAGCGCAATGATCCGCTTTACAGCCGACAACTCCAACTAATAGTGCCTGGATTGACTTCTCATATAGGATCTACACACCCAGCATCTAACAGGCGTGTCCTCGGCACAGACACTACGCGCACAGCTGGAGTCTCGTAAATCTGCTCTTTTTGACCAGCTGGAGCAAGTGGCTGGGCAGCTGAACTTGAACGCAGCCGCAGATGGTGACATGATTGAGGATTACAAGTAAGTGCGAGCGCTACCAGGGCATTTAGGAAAGGAAAAAAACAGCGGCCTGTTATTAACGACCGGAGAAAATTTACAATTGTAGGCCACTTATCCTACAAGCTGCTCTTCGCGATGCGGCTGCGCAGCTGGGCGGGCGGGCGGATTCGCTTGTGCCGGAGCTGAAACCAGCCATCGGCCAGACAGCTGTTACAAATGACCACAGTGCCAAGGTACGGCGTGTTTGTATTCATTGTACTGTATATTTGAGCCACCATCGTTTAATGTGGAGCACACCCATTCATTATTTATAGGCAGCCGATATTGCCGCAGCGATTAGGCGCATTCAGCTACTTGTTGGCACTACTTGTCAGTCGGCTAAGGAGGTAAGCGGCTTGGTACTCACGCCACCAGTACCTGCGAGCATAGTATATGCTAATAATACTCGACAATGTAGATTAAATCATACTCGAGCTCGAGCGTTGCTGCTACAAACACACGGCTCTTAAATGAATTGTATTATACCGATATCCGCAACTTGTGGAGCTCGGTTAGTTTGGCTGGCCTGCAGCGCATAAATTTGGAGTCGAGGTATGACACATTATGTATATTGCGCGCTGTTTGCATTGAGCGCATTTGTCTATCTAAATGCACTTTCTGGTAATGCTGTAGCGACGGCGAAATGGTGCGTCAACCTGCTGACAAACTGGTTGCGCGCAGCTGCTATTCAGAGGTTGAGCGCGACCACTACCTTTGCAGTGCCGCATTCGAAGCAACGGGATGCCTGGATCAGGTAAAGTACTCTTGCAAGCGTCGCTTGCCTTGCAACTATAACAGACCACCCTGCTGATTATGCGTGCATGTTATGCATCTTGTGGTATATAGGCGCACGAAGCCACGATCGAGCAATTGGGTCGGCAAGCAATACATGGCAAGTATCTCCTGCTGGCGTTCTGTCTGCGACCTTCTTATGCATCAATGTATTGCTCATATATTCATGTCGACATGCAGTGGGCAGCTGACTTGTTTAATATGTGTTATGGTGAACCGGCTGGCGGCCGGATCCGCCTTGCGCCCACCCGCGACGGGCTTGTGTCTGCATGCATTTAGCGCATACGTGTCATCGGCGACAAATTCAGCGGAAAAAATTAATGCGAAGTTTGGTCAATGTCGTTTGTAGGGCTGCGGATTGCACACGTGATGAAGGCAATGGATGGCAAGCTGGAAGCCAGCCAGGCACAAGCAGAGCAAATAGGTATGTTTCATGTGCGCTTGCTTGGAGGGGGGCGTGCACCCGTGCATGCCGGCGCGCACACAATGGCATATCTACGTTAGCTGCCCCGGTTCGGCAGGCGAGT
>JANBRV010000067.1:3054-18593 GCA_027577835.1 Coemansia sp. RSA 2705
TTTACTCACCCCACATGCTCAGCTGGATAAAAGTTGACAAGTGCTAGCTTGATTCTTCCAAAGCTGTGCCTGTGGTAGCTTGGCTAAGTTACCACAGGCACAGTTCTGTAAGATTCAGCTAATACTGTATCAGCATTTATCTTACCATGCAGCCATGGCTTACCAATCCTCATGGTTTACATGTTTTTACTCACCCCACATGCTCAGCTGGATAAAAGTTGACAAGTGCTAGCTTGATTCTTCCAAAGCTGTGCCTGTGGTAACTTGGCTAAGTTACCACAGGCACAGTTCTGTAAGACTCAGCTAATACTGTATCAACATTTATCTTACCATGTAGACAACATGGTCGCAGTTAATTCATGTGCCCAAATAGTGTATAGTATATTTGTGCAGATTGCCAGTGAGAAAAAATCACACATTATTCTAATGATGAATTTTAGCGACCTGAAATGTTCACAACACTTGCAATGTTAACCATATTAGCAGACTTGCTAATGAGTTAAATGCAACACTAATTTGCAAATGTGATGGCTAAGTGTAATAAGGCAACTAGCCACATGTACAAATACATGTTGCAAGTCATTAAATCATTTGTGATAATAATAAATTGCCAACCATGTTTGCTTATTTGTGCGACTGAAGTAGGATACAAATATAATTATAAACTACCGAGTAGCAAAGAAAATACAGAAAGCCCGGAAAATGCAAAAGAAAAGTACGCTTGAATGAAGAGTGAAGATATCTAAACAAAATAGGCGGCCGAGCAGCAACCTTTATATAGCCTAGCAAGTCCCTATGTCGGCGACAATTCTAGGAGGAAGTAAAAACAATTTTCTTTATGTTTCTTTCGTTTCTTGGTTAAAAGAACTGCGGATTAGTATTGTAGCAAGGGGTTTGGGGACTGACTGGAGAACTATTTTCTTGGCATTGGTTGATTGCCTTTCTGAAGGGAACAGCGCCAAGATTTAATTTCTTCCCACCACCAAGCAAGCAGACTTTAGGCTATCGATTAGATCTACGTGTTCTGGACAACGAAATCCTGGACCAGCTGCATAAACTCGCGGGGCATCTCGGCATGCACCCAGTGGCCGGTATCCAGCTCGCGCAGCTGGTAGTTTGGAAACATTTGCTTCATCGCCGGATACGCCCGGGGCTTGACGTACGGCGACCGTTTGCCGCCAATAAACAGCGTGGGCCCCGTATACTCGCCATCGCAATCCCAGTCCATCACGCTCTGCAAGCTGTCGCCCAGTAGCTGCAGCGGAATCCTCGACCGATACACGCCAGAGAGCTTCTTCATATTGGTCAGCAAGAACTGGCGCACGCCCACGTCCGGCTCCACCTCGCCGAGCATCTGGTCGGCTCGTTTCTGCGACTCGCACTGGGCCTGCTCGATCTCTTGCAGCTTGGCCACGTAGGCGGCAAAATCGTGCGCCAGCCCAAACGGCACCGGCACCATGTCGTCAACAATCAGCTGCGACACCAGCGACGGCTGCTCAAGCGCCGTGCGCATCGCCACTTTGCCGCCCATCGAGTGGCCCAGAAGAATCGGACGCGCGAGCTGATGGTCGCCGATAAACCGCACGATGTCGCTGGCCATTGTCGCGTACGTGTGCGGCCGTTGGTGCGGGCTGTCGCCGTGGTTGCGCAGGTCCACAGTGTAGGTGGAGCAGCCGAGCGTGCGCGATAGCTGCTTGGCAATAGCCCGCCAGTTCTGCTTTGACCCAAACAGCCCGTGCAGAATCACCATTGGCGGCCGCACGGCCGGCCCGTCGGGCGCGTTGACTGTGTACGCCAGCTGCACAGTGCTCTGCCAGCGGCGGTCCGCAGGCACCGCCCGTAACAGCTGCAATCGGCCCAACCCACGCATTGGGACTATTAGTGGCAAATTTCAGGTAATAGAAACGTGTGTGTGGCGGTAACTAAAATGAGATAAGAAATACTTGTGGCTTCTACAGAGAAATAAAAAGGAGGCTAAGAGGATTTTTAATATAGAGAAAGGGCTGGCAGCTTATGGCTCGGCGTCGGCAATGGGCTTGCCGCTGGTGAGCTTGTCGCAGCGGCGCAGCAGCTCCTTGGTGTTGAGCTCGCTGGTGCCTTCGACGAACTCGGACGAGTTGTCGCGCAGAAACACAATGACGGCGTCGGGTACCATCCACAGAACCTCGTCGGCGTCCATCAGCTGCTGGATCACGCTGCACGCCTCGAACGAGAACGTGTCGTCGCGGTCACTGCGCGTCGGCTCCTTGACGTCGGCGTACAGGATGTTGGGCGTGATCACCGTGGCCAAATTGTACGTGTCCATCTTGGACCCTGATTGCTCGTCGACGCGCGAGAACGTTGCCACCCAGCTGAGGAACCGCATCAGCACGTTGAGCATGTCGCGGTTGGCCTGCGGCATTAGCAGGGTCGCGTACCGGAACGCCTCCATGCGGTCGCGCTGGCTCGAAATCGCCGCAATGCCCAGGAACAACCGCCGCATGCGGAACGGGATCAGCGGATCGGGCAGCTCACGCAGGAACTTTTTCAGCAGCGCGGCAATCTGCACAGGCGTCTCCTTGGCCAGGTCGACACGCGAGTAATCCTTGTCGGCCGAGTCGGTCATCTCGCGCAGCCGCCGGATGTTGCCGTTCTTGCGGAAGATACCCTCGATCGCCAGATCCATCGATGACAGCGTCGTCAGGATCTGCTCAAAGAACTGCGGGATCTGCAGCTTCTGCCGCCCGTGCGCACCGTACTCGGTCTCGACACCCTGCCGCTCCAGTAGCGTCTCGAGCGGCACTCCGAACGTAGCCGTGCGCATGCGGTCCTTGCCGCCGCTGCCCGTTCCGCCGCCGCTACCGCCACCACCGGCGCCGGCGCCGTCCTTCTTCATCAGCCCGGTCTTAAGCCGCGACCACATGTTCGACGCTGACGTCTTTTTGGCCGCGCCGATCAGCGCCACCAGGTCTGCCTGCGCAATGTCGCTCTGCTGGCCCAGCAGCTGCGCCAGCCGCGACACCGCCACATGCTTGGCGCAGAACAGCTCCGCCGTGTTCAGATCCGACCCAAACCGCATCGTGTGCGGCCGGCTCAGCATGCTCTTGACCTTGGACGCCGCCTCGGCCTCCGAAGACGCCGCCTTGACGTCGGCCTTGTCGCCCTCGTCGCTGAGCCGCCGCAGCTTGTTGGGCTTGCCAGCCAGCGCCGAGTGTGTCGCCGGTCCGCTGCTGGTGCCCGGCGCCTGCGCGGCCAGCGCGCTGACGGACAGCTGCGGCGCGGCAATCTGCGCCGAACCGGGTGCCTGCGGCGGCGCGCGGCGCAGCGGCGGCAGCGGGAACTGCGACGACCCGGGCGCCTGCAGGATCGGCGACGACGGGCTGCGGTTCTCCATGCGCGCCTTCATTGTGTGCACTGTCGTGTGCGCGACACGCGGTTTGCGCCGGTCTGCCAGCACCTGCGGCGGCGACTGCTCGCCGTACGTGTCGACCACGTGCACGACGTTGCCGTCGCTCTTAGCCTCCTTGACCGCCGCCTTGGTCATCGCGCTGAGCATGTCCGCATTGACCGGCGGTGTGCCAGCCACGGGCGTACGCGTCCCAGCGCCGCCGGCGCCACTATTGCCAATTGGCCGTGTGCGGTCACTGGCTGAGTCGGCCGGGGTGCCTGTGCCGCTCCGCAGCTCGAGCCGGTCCAGCTTGACCAGCGCCGAGTCAAACTCGCGGTTGGCCTCGTTGACCGCTGCTGCGTCCTTCTCAGACAGCTGGGGCGCCGGAATCTGCTTCAGTCCGTCGGGCGCGCTGCTGGCCAGCAGTTCCTTGGCCAGGTCGCTCTTCTTGAGCCGCGCCAGCCCCGGGTTCTCCACTGCGTTCTTCATCTTCAGCAGCCCGTACAGCCGTTTAAGCGCCACGCGCATCAGGAAAGAGTACTGCTCGAGCTGCGACACAAAGTTAAACCCGCCGGGCGGCACGCCGTGCTCTGTCGAGCATGTGGGGCAGAACAGTGCGCTTTCGCTCTCGTCGTACGCCGAGTGCGGGTATGCGTGCTGGATCTCGCTGTTGCAGCTGCTGCACACGTAGCAGTACAGGTGCCAGCGCTTGCGCTTGCGCATATGCTCAATGCACTCGGTCTCGACTGGACTGCGGCATGACGTGCACAGGTCGCTGGTAATGTCGGTCTCCTGGTACGAGAGCCGGAACAGCGCCCACTTTTGCCGGTCCGATGTCTCCGTCAGCTTGGACAGCAGTGCCTTGACGCTAGACGGGCACTCGTACTCGGTCTGCGCCCGCAGCGCACCCTTGAGCGCCACGCGCGTCAGCACCTTGAGGTAGTGCGCCAGGCTGGTCAGCAGTGACAGCAGCTCCTGCGTCAGCCCGTTCGACTCGTTGCTCTGCGTGTGCGACAGTACCGCAAAGAAGCTGACAATCTTCTTGCACAGCAGCTTTGGCTCGCGCGTGTGCTGCAGTCCGGTCGAGTCGTCAAAATGCGACAGTTCGTCCTCGAGATCGTCGATGGACGCAAACAGCACATCGACGTGCATGATGAAGCGCTCGGCCTGGCGCAGGCCCTCGAGATAGTGCCCGCCCGACACCTGCAGCAGCATGTCTGAGATGCACGCCGCCGTAGACTCCTCGAACGACGACAGTACCGTCCAGATCTGGTAGATCTGCTGCTCGCTGACCGCGTTCTGCGGCCGCAGCAGCTGACGGTTGACGCGCCCGCGGCCACCCGTGTACATGCTCGGGCTGATCCGCACGTTCCAGAACTTGTAGATCATGTAGCACTCTGGGTGCCAGTGCTCCTCGGCGCCGCGATGGCTCATCTGCAGGAACAGCTTCATGATCGGCTGATGGCAGCCGGCACACTTTTTGGCAACTAGGTACGTGTAGTGGTGCAGGCAGTAGGCGTCGCCCTCGTGCTCGTAGTACGTGCCGTCGGGGCCAAACACCGTCGGGCACGCGGTACACGTAAAGTGGTCTGGATGGTACTTGCGACCCATGGCGTGCACGTACGTCGAGTCCAGCGGCTCCTTGCACCGCGCGCACACCATGTTGGTCTGCTCAAAGTAGTGCTTCTCGCACAGCAGGTGCCGGCCGTTGGTGTCGTCTAGCACGCAGTACTTTTCCTCTACGTTCTCGCCGCACAGCTACAGTATACACGCACAAGGGAGCAATAAAGCTCCGCAGTTATTCAACGCGGTGCTTTTACCGGTGTAACCTGCCGTACTAGCATTGAGCAAGTCTTACCTCGCAGCAAAAGCATTGCGGATGGCACACGCTGTCGTTGAACGGCACCCACTGGTCGCCAATGGGCTGGCTGCACCGCACGCACGCCGCCGACGGGCCTGGAACAATGACCGTGGCCCCGCTCTTCTCGGAGCTGCCGTTCGTTCGGCTCGCGTCGCCATTCTGCGTCACGCCCTTGGCCAAATCTGCGCCGGAATTGTCTGTATGCTGTCTGCTCGTGTCCGCCATGCCGGTAAAGAGAGATATTTATAGGCGCAGCCGAGACTTTTCGTTTTTGGGTGTTGTGTATGCGTGTCCTCCCCACTCCCAGGACGGATAGAGGGGCAGAGTAAAATTACAGGTAAGCTAGAAGCAGGTAACAATAGCCGGAGGGAGAAAGCAGGGACTGGGCGAATTGAAAGAACCGAACAAGGATGGGCCCAAACCTCAATTCTCAAGGAGAGAAAGCTGGGAAAAGAGTAAAGAAAAAGCACCCGGTAGTCTGGAACAAGAAAAAGACAGGCCAATTGGAGTTGCAATAAAAAAGTCCGGTATATTTCCTAGATAATAAAGAAAAGAAAGCCCGAAAGCAAAGCTGAGATGTCCCTGGAACGACATGGCTTTCAAAAACAACGCGGCGGGTGATTGGCCCGGCCACAGCGGGCTCGGGGCCTTCCCAAAACCTCTTTGACAGTTTTTTTTGATCCCTCACTACCTCCCTTTTTGTTGTCCGCGGGACTCTTTAATGAAGCCCGTCTTTCGACCTGCGAAAAATAAAGTATCTTGACCAGACGACCGTTCACGTGAGCACAATCTCCAACCGATGGAGGCAACGGCGGCGTTTGCACTGTACGCGGC
Organism: Coemansia sp. RSA 2705; assembly: GCA_027577835.1. Taxonomy (NCBI): domain Eukaryota; kingdom Fungi; phylum Kickxellomycota; class Kickxellomycetes; order Kickxellales; family Kickxellaceae; genus Coemansia; species Coemansia sp. RSA 2705. Next base: position 9,117 of record JANBRV010000067.1, read on the forward strand.
CGGCAGCTATGCGGTTCTGCAGCGCGTCAACAGCGAGGTCTCGGCGCCCTACATGGACGAGATCTTTCATGTCCCGCAGGCGCAGCGCTATTGCGCCGGCGACTTTGCCACCTGGGACCCCAAGCTGACCACGCCGCCGGGCCTGTACCTCGCGTCGCTGGCGCTGCGCTTCGGGCAGCCGTGCACGCTGCGCTTGCTGCGTCTGACCAACTGGCTGCTGAGCCTGCTGCTATTTTGGACCGTTCACAGTCTCGTCACCACGCTGCACCGGCGGCTGCCGCCCATGCATGCCGGCGCGGCGACACTGGTGCTGATGCTGTTCCCGGTCTCGTTCTTCTTCCACCACATGTACTACACCGACACCGCGTCGCTGCTATGCGTGCTGCTGGCGTACACGCTGAGCCTTCGCGGGCAGCACGCGGCGGCGGCGGCAGCCGGGCTGGCGGCGCTGTGGATGCGCCAGACGAACGTCGTCTGGGTGGCCCTAATTGGCGCGCTGGCGGCGGTGCGCGTGCTGCAAATGCGCGGATTTGGCGGTGCAGCCGACATGCAGCTGGTGCAGCTGGGCCGCGGGGTGGTCGCGTGTTGGCGCCCGATCGCACGGGTGCTGGCGCCGTACGCCGCGGTAGTGACGCTGTTTGGCGCATTCGTGGTGGCCAACCGCGGTATCGTGCTGGGCGACCGCGCCAACCACCAGGCCGGCACCCATGTCCCGCAGCTGATGTACTTTTACGCGTACCTGGGCGCCATGGCCGCGCCGACCGTCGCGTACGAGTCCCGCGGGCTTGTCCACACAGTCATGCGCAGGTAAGGACCGAAAGTTGCTTCTTTATGTCGCCCAGAGTGGCGAGTTTGACTCTGGAAGACTCGGGCGATCGTGTTTCAGCTGCTGACTTTCCTTATTTTGCCTGTTGCGTGTAGGCCAGTGCGTAATCTGCTTGCCGGCGGCATGGTGGCGGCAATAATGACGATCGGGGTCAGGTGGTTTACCGTCGAGCACCCGTTTTTGCTCAGCGACAACCGCCACTATCCGTTCTACCTGTGGAAGAACCTGTTTCGGCGGCATTGGCTGGCACGGTACCTGGCCATCCCCGCGTACGCGTGCTCGATGCGCGCTGTCCACGCGACCCTGCGCGCTCCGCCATTGTGGCAGCTGGCCTGGGCCGCCTGCACGGCCGCCGTGCTGGTTCCCTCGCCGCTGCTCGAGTTCCGGTACTTTACCGTGCCGTTCTTCTTTGCGCGCCTGCACATGCCGCTGGCGCTATCGGCACGCACAGCTGCCGAGCTGGTCGGATATGTGCTGATCAACGCCGCGACCATCTGGATGTTCCTCAATCGGCCGTTTACCTGGGACTCGGAGCCTGGCAAGCTGCAGCGGTTCATGTGGTAGGACTTAATACATTAAACGATGGTCATTTGAGCCTGTACATGCCGCCGGCCATGTCTAGTCGGTCTTCGCGCACCATCTGCGTCAGGAAGGCGCGCAGCTCGTCAGCCGTGGTGGTGTCCCCGGGGATGAACATGCCCAGCATGCTGTGGATACGGTCCAGCGGCAGTGGACCAAAGTTGGTCAGCATGCCGACGATGTAGTTAAAGTGCATGCGCAGCGCGTCCAGCCGCGCATCGGCTGCCGACGACGCGCCGCCGGCCTCTTCCTCATCGTCGCTGTTGGCCAATTGCGCATCGGCGCTGTCACCGTGCGCCGGCGCGTCGGCGGCAGTAGCGCTGCCGCCCCCATTGTCTTGACCCTCGGCCTCGACAACCTCAAACACTCCCTGCGAGGGCTCGCGCAGCACGCCGCGCGCCAGCCAGAATCGCACCCGCGGCAGCGCAAACTCCTCGCTGCACTCTAGCGCCAGCGCCAGCTCAGCCAGCGCCATCCGCGGCGCACTCCCAAACGCAAACAGCACGGCCGCCTGCGACGGCCGCACAGATAGGTTGAGCGTGCGGTCCTGCAGCTCCACACACACGTCCACACGGCTCTGCGCGTCACGCCACTCGAGCTTGCGCGCAGGCTTCAGCGACTCAAATACACCCGCATAGCGCTCGCGCGTCGCTCGCATGGCCGGCGGCAAGGCAAATGGCTCGGTAGGCAGTGCGTCCGCCCAGAACTGCCGCGACACCACCAGGGCGCTGTACGCATCGCTCAGCTGGCTCTGCCACACGCGCTTCGAGTCGGCCATATCCTTGAGCATCACCTCGCAGCGTTCCAGCGCCGAACCGCCGAACCGCAGCTTCATCATTTCGACCTGCTTGGCCTCGCGCCCAACGTCGAACCCCGAGCTGTCGAGCAGCCGCTCGGCCAAATGCGCTTCAAACTCGTGCACAAACACGTCCTGCGTGTCGTATATGCTGACCAGCAGGCTGAGCACGTCGGCGTCGCGGCGCTGTGCGCTCCGATACACGCTCTTGGCCTCTATGGGCAGCGGCTGCCAGCCTCCTAGGCAATCCTCGTCATATACCACGCCCTCACGCTGCTGCTGCGCCGGCTGCATGCCGTGCGCCATATCTTCAAACAGCTCGCTCTCCCCGTCCTCCGACACCATGTCACGCACAATGCAGGCAACCGTGTCGTCGCGCTGCCGCAGATATGCGCGGATCGGCCGCGCCACGATCTCCAGCACCGTGCTAGACGGGTCCAGGAGCCGCAGGCAGCGGATCGCCGATATGTACTGCATCAGCACGTCGTTGGTCGTGGCTCCCGGGTGCAATAGCCGCCGCTCGATGCTTCCCCGCAGCGAGTGTGCTACCGTACGCATGTTTCCCAACCGTTCGACACATGCGCGCAGGTCGTCAATGGCTGCCAGCGAGTCGGGATAGTCGACAATTACGCTGAACAGCTCGCCGACCCGCTGTGCTGAGAACAGCTGGTAGAGCTGGTTTTCGGCATACGCCGCTATGGAATCGGTCGCGCCGGCGGACAAGAGTGCATCCAGCAGCCGGGCGATGTGCTGAATATCCTCGTGCAGCTTGTCGAGGCAGCGGGTTTCCCATTGCTGGCGCTGCGCCTGCACTTGGTCGGCAATTAGCCGGTCCAGCGCGCGTAGTACATGTCCTCGCGTATACTCCAGCGCGTGCAGCTTGGATATGTGCTGGCATCCAGCAGCAAACTCGTCGAACAACGCGCGCGCTTGCTCCTCACTGCCGCATACCTGGGCATATACAGCCGAGCCAGGAAACTCCTCGTCGTCTCCAACGCCTGCCAAGCACAACCCAATGCCGTCAACCCTGTTCTTTAGCAGCGACGGCCGCGTCTTGGCCACCCGCAGGACGCAAGTCAGCGACAGATACAGCCACTCCTCAAGCAACCGCGCCGCCTCGCCGTCAAATGCCTGAAAGGCCAGCGCGTTCCACGCCATCTGCGCACCGGCCGAGTGCGCATCGCCGCCTAGCGTCCGAGCCTCGCGCATAAACTGCTGCTGGATCGCGTTGATGGCGTTCAAGTACGCTGAAAATCGCGGTAACGCCGACGCCTCGCCAATACAGTCTGTGTCTAGCCTATCGTGTAGCTGCATAAGCTGTGCGCTGCACGATGCGGCTAGCTTGTCGATTCGCGTTTCGATGCGGGTGGCCGCAAACGATACCGCGCTGGGTCTCTGGCCGTTGTGCAGCTTGACCTGCTGTACCAGGGCGCTCAGGGCGGCGTCCGGCAGCGGCTCGTACGCATTAAACATCGGGTAATAAGATTCGGTGTACAACAGGTCAGCGAGACATAGCCCTCGAGTCATGTCAGAGTGCTGGCACAGACCGTAAATGCCAAGCGGACAACACAATGACGGTTTTGGCCTCTACACGTGATGCGGCTGGCAATTGCCAGATCAGCCAAGCTGCTCAGGCAATCAAGGCGGGGAAAGAGCGATAAACGGCTTGCTCGATTACGGCCATCCGCTTCAGCTCTCTCAAACTTCTTTTTCCCGCTAATTTACGACTAGAATATGGCTGGAATGGTGAGCGGCGCACGAATGTTACAGGCAGCCGGGCGGGCGCTCCGGTGGAACACTCGTCAGAGCCAGCGCGCAGCCATGCTCGCGCGTCCGCTGTCGTCGACCCCCTTGCGGCGCAGCCAGGGCGGATCGGATATCGAGCGCGGCAGCCAGCTGCACGGATTCGTGGTCGAGGATGTGCAGAGTGTCAGCGAGCTCAAGCTCAAGGCCGTCCGGCTGCGGCACCAGCGCACGGGCCTCGAGTGGCTGCACATTGACCGCGACGACGCAAACAATGTGTTCAGCATCGGGTTTAACACGTCGGTCACCGACAGCACCGGCGTGCCGCACATCCTTGAGCACACGACGCTGTGCGGGTCGGAGCGGTATCCGGTGCGCGACCCGTTCTTCAAGATGCTGAACCGATCGCTGTCGACATTCATGAACGCCTGGACGGCGCATGACTACACGCAATACCCGTTCTCGACGCAAAACGGCCAGGACTACGAAAACCTGCAAAACGTGTACCTGGATGCCGTGTTCCGGCCCCTGCTGCGCGAGGTGGATTTCCGCCAGGAGGGCTGGCGGCTGGAGCGCGAGAGCGAGCTGGGCTGGCAGATCAAAGGCGTCGTATACAACGAGATGAAGGGCGCATTTTCCGATGCCGGGGCGCTGTTTGCCACGCGCGCCGAGCGGCAAATGTACACGGGCACGACGTACGAACATGAGAGCGGCGGCGACCCACAGGTGATCCCCGAACTGACGTACGAGGCCCTGGTGGATTTCCACCGCACGCGGTACCATCCGAGCAACGCACGGGCGTACTCGTACGGCAACCTGCCGCTGGCTCCGCAGCTGGCGCGTGTGGATGCGGCAATTGAGGGCTATGTGCGGCAGAAGCCTGTCGAGGTAGAAATGCAGGTGAAGCCGTTTGGCGAGAAGATGGTGACCGAGTTTGGGCCGGCTGAAAGCGTCGGCGCGGCGGACAAGCAGACAAAGTTTTCGGTGTCGTATCTGGCCAACGATTTGCGCAACGTGTACGAGACGTTCTCGATGAGCGTGTTTTCGGGGCTGCTGCTCAATGGCGCGTCGGCGCCGATGCATCAGGCGCTGATTGACGCACACATCGGCACCGACTACAGCCCAAACACCGGATACAGCCCGTACACGCGCCAGACGTCGCTTACTGTAGGGCTGCAGGGCATGGCCGACAAGAACATCCCACTGGTTGAGCAGCGCATCGCCGAAACGCTGGCGCGCGTGGGCGAAAGCGGCTTTGAGCAGCGGCGTGTAGACGCGGCACTGGCCACTGTGGAACTGGCATACAAACACAAGACCGCTGACTTTGGGCTGAACTTGATGCGGTCGGTGTCGACGGGCTGGTTCCACGGCGTGAATCCAGTAGAGTATCTGCGTGTCAGCGAGAATGTCGAGCGCCTGCGTGCCGACACTGGCGTGTTTTCCAAGTTGGTTGACCGCTATCTGGCGCGCAGCCAGCACAAGCTCAAGTTTGTGATGCTGGCGGACCCCAAGTACATGCAGGGCCTGGATGAGAAGGAGCACGAGATGATTCAGTCCAAGCTGGCTGCACTGAGCAGCGCGGACCTGGCGCGTGTGGACGAGCAGAACGCGGAGCTGGCCGCCGAGCAAGGACAGGTGGAGGATCTAGGAGCGCTGCCGACGCTGACGCTGGACGACGTGGCACCCGAAGCACAGCGATTTGCCGTGGACATGGGCGTTAGCGCCGAAAGCGTGCCGGTGCAGTGGCGGGCGGCCGCGACAAACGGCATTAGCTATGTGCGCGCAATTAACGCCGTGCGTGACAAGTACCCGGAGCTGTGGCCGTACATGCCACTGTTCTGCGAGGCACTGACGTACCAAGGCACTGCGACACGCGACATGGCCGAGATTGAAACCGATATCCGCCTGCACACCGGCGGCATCTCGTTTTCGCCGTTTGTGTCCACGGACCTGGCCAACCTGGGCCACGTCGAGGCCGGCATTTCGTTTGGCACGCATTGCCTGGACACGCATGTGGACCGCATGCTGGAGCTGGTGCTGGAGCTGGTGCGCGAGACCAACTTTGGCAACACCGCGCGGCTGCGTGCACTGTTGGCAGCGATGGCCACGAACATGTACAACGATGTGGCCAGCTCTGGGCATGCGTTTGCGCGCCGGCTGGCGGCGTCGACGCTGACGCCCGAGATGAGCGCGGTTGAGCAGCTGAACGGCCTGGCGCAGGTGCGGTTCCTCGGCGATTTGCGCCGGTCCGGCGACCTGGAGAATATTGCCCAGCGGCTTTCGCAGGTCCGCGACGTGGTGTTTGACCGCGCCACGCTGCGCACGGCCGTGACCGCCAACGCCGGCAGCACCGATGCCAACGCGCGCGCCCTGGAGCGCCTACTGACCGCGTACCCGGACGCGCCAGAGCGCGAGGGTATAGTCGATGCAGACAAATTTACGCCAACACCGGGCCGTTTCTTCTGCCCGCTGCCCGTAGCCACCAGCTACGCAGCGCAGGCCACGCGCTGCGTTCCGTACACGCACGCTGACAGCCCGGCGCTGCAGCTGCTCGCCAAGCTGCTGACCCCCGGATTTTTGCACCGCGAGATTCGCGAGCGCAACGGCGCCTACGGCGGCGGCTCCGTGTACTCGGCTGTTCAAGGAATCTTCAGCTTCTTCTCGTACCGCGACCCGATGCCGCGCGAGACCCTGGCGACCTTTGGCCGCTCGATCGAGTGGCTGCTTAGCCACGAGGTCAGCGAGCGGGAGATGCGTGAGGCCAAGCTGTCGGTATTTGGCGACCTGGACGCGCCGCTGTCGGTGTCCGATGAGGGCATGGCCTATTTCACTGCGGGGATCACCGACGACATGCGCCAGGAACGCCGCGAGCGCTTCTTTGCGGTAACACCGCGCGACCTGCGCAATGTCGCAGAGACGTACCTGGCCGCGCCTGATGCAGCTGCGCGCACGTCGGCGGCGGTCATTGGCGCCGAGGGTCTGGATATGAGTGGCTGGACTCGAGTGAATGTTTAGCCATTTGTCGCTGTTGTTGGCTACAGCTGAAATAGATATTGTTTTAATATCCATATGGTAGTTGCTGCCCCTTGACCCATAGCACCTCCTAGCACTATCGCTAGACATCGTCATTTTCTGTCATTTCCAATGGCCACAAAAATGACTTCTTTTAATTTAACTATTACAAAGGCGTGTCTTGCTGCGGCCTCCTTATGCCTCCCCTTTTGTGCCCTTCAAACCTGCCAAGCTGGCTCTTTTCTGTTTTATTCTTGTCCACTTCGCATAATTTATTTTACTTTAAAGCTTTATTCTCTGTCACATTAAAACAGCCAACTGTTCGCGTGAAATTAGCTTAACGATGGAAAAATTTAGCAGTGCCCCAGACGTTATTGTTTTTCGCCTACTCCACTGGATGTATAAAAAAGCACCAACTCTTGAAACAAGCTTTAAGAAAAATTTGTATCTGCTTTCAATTTGCCACCAGTGGAGACAAGCGGCTCTCTGCCTTGTATACAAAGACGTGTTTATCAAGTATGGAAGCCAAATACAAGTTAATCGTGAGGAGCTCGATAACTTTACAATCGAACCCAAAGAGGACCAGATATTCACTAACATGCACCTAGCAAAAACGGCTGGCTGTTTGAACATGGTGCAGCATATAAGTATTGATGTGTTGTGTTTGCGCGACCCACTTCCAGGCTTTGCAAATGTAATCAGGAAATTGGAAAGCATGTCTAACACATGGAGCAATGTAAGTAAATTAACATTGCGCAATAATCCAAATAATTGGAGGAGAACGCTGATCGACACTGAGGTCAATGAGCGCACACACATTATACTAGACATTAGCAACGACATGGCTCTGCTTTTTCCCAATATTACAGCCCTCCATGTTTCAGGTATGAACAAAAATGTTGTGTCTAACAAATTCTATGGATGTGTTGCTGCCCAGTATGCCAGCCAGCTGCATTATCTGCATAGTTTTAACCCAATTACCGTCTCAGATAATGTAATATTTCCGCAACTAAAATTTTATTATATTGACATTTACAGTGATGCCAGCTATCAGCTACCAAAGGTTAATCCTTGCAGTCTTGTCAGATTAAACATTAAAAAGTGTTTAACAGGTCATTCGTGGATGTCATTTGCATCAAATGCAAATTCAAAGACAATTGAATTCAGTAATCTTCAGAGATTGGCGACTGATAGTGATTTAGTACAGAGTATTGAAGATTCCAATATTACCACTAATTACTCTCCACCAGTCAATTGCAAGTTAATATTTCCTCGGCTTAAATCAATTCATATATTCAGATTTACCAGACAGTCACCTTTGATAACTGGAGCTGTCTTTCCTCCCCAGATTGATAGCATCGATATTAGTGCAAATGCTGAAGAGTTTGCGCATATTAGCCAAATGAAGTTACCAGCAGCTAAGAATGTGTATATATGGATTGGTGGCCAGGGCGATGTTATGGAAAATGCAGTTCAGCACGCAAATGTAATGCTGTGTAATGCAAGCAATCCAGAAATATCACAAACTGTTTGGCTTTGCATAAACAACAATAAATTGCATTTCTTAGCCAGCGATATTACGTGCACAAATCTAACTGCAATAGATATCTGGTGTTCTGTAGATGTGATAAACCTGCTAGCACTAATTGGAAAATTACCCAAACTTTGCCAGCTAACGGTACAAAGATTAGTATTAGATTCACACAATGCAGATATTACTCTACCAAATATCGGGGGTTGCACAAAACCGCTGTTTAAACCATTTGATTCTATTATTAAACTCATGTCAGTTGATAATTGCATTGACAATTATGCACCGAATTCAATGGTAGGCATAGTGACATATTTGTTACTCCATATACCAACATTGCAGACGCTTCAAGCACGCCAAACCTTGGAGCAACCTATACTTGAATTTATTGACAAGTATTCAGTACATTACCCTTATTTAAAGGAAGTTGAGCTTTATTTAAAGAAGTGAGTTGGTAATAGTTTGTTTTAGTGCTTTCATAAATTGACACTGGCAATCTTTTATAGAAAATATCAGCAGAATTAGTTCAGTTTAATATTTACCACTAAAGCTTGGAAAAAACATAATGAAATCAAGTCATAAATGTTTTTTAGTCGTCTGAATTTGCTGAGATTGTCAAATTGGGCTTAAATTATGCAACACCTAATTATTAGCTATCAAAGAGGAGGATCACAACAATTACTTGCAATCCTCCTCTTTGATAGCAAGATATTGGTTCATTACAAGCACTATATATTTGCTGGAGTTTATGCTTACGTGGCGCATTAATAAAACATTGTTATGAAAGAATGATGCTTTTTATTAGCACGATCATGCTTCCACAACAAGCTAGTACTACTGCATTACATTGGCTTTTAAAGTTTCCGACAGAGTTATTGATATTAATTTTTCGAGTGTGCGTAACACATTAATAAGCTATTTAAGGTGTATGCTGACTTTGCAGTTAATATCTCTCATGTCAAGTTAGTTCATTAATGCACAATATTAGCT
>JANBRV010000068.1:0-18196 GCA_027577835.1 Coemansia sp. RSA 2705
GCCTGGGACCAGGCGTGCGAGCCCCTGGCGCGCGTGATGGTGGCCAACGCCGTGGCCCTGGCGCGCCTGCAGCAGGGCGGCGTGCTGGAGCGCCCTGAGCTGCACGTCGCGGGCGCCCTGGCCGCGCGCCATCGCAGCGCCGTGCTGCAGGCCGACGTCGATTTGGCCGCCGGCAAGTCGCTGGGCCGCCGCCGCAAGAAAGACGTCGAGCGTGCGCGCGGCTGGCTGCAGGCCGTCGACCAGCTGGCCAGCGACGGCCTGCGCGCGTCGTGGACCGCAGACGTGCATCCGCACTGGCCCGTGTACACATTTGGCCCGTAGGCAGCGAGTGGTCTGTAGAGCGAATATGAGTGATATTTCAGCGAATATTAAAAGTGCCTAGTGGCTGATGGCGCGCAGGATCGCGTCCGCGCCCCGTTCGCGCATGAGCTCGGCGACCCGGGACCCCAGCGCCAGCGCCCGGCCGTCGTCCAGCTCCGCGCCCAGCTCCGCGCTCGCCTCGGCCTCCACGGCCTGCGCGCCATCGGGGCTGGCCACAATCGCCTGCAGCCGCAGCTGCCCTGGCGCCGCCCACTGCGTGCGCACGCCAATCGGCACCGAGCACCCGCCCTCGAGCTCGCGCATCAGCCGCCGCTCGGCCAGACACGCCGCGCGCGCCCGCGGCTCGTTCAGACACTCGATCAGCTCTCGGGTCCGCGCGTCGTCTGCGCGCACCTCGACGCCCAGCGCGCCCTGCCCGACCGCATATAGAACCGAGTCCAGCGCGTGCGCGATCCGCGCGTGCATGCCGAGCCGCTGGATCCCGGCCGCCGCCAGCACCAGCGCGTCGAACCGCGAGTCGGCCGCGTCGAGCTTGGTCAGCCGCGTGTTGAGGTTGCCGCGCACGTCGGCAAACTGCAAGTGCGGGAACTGCCGCCGCAGCTGCGCCACGCGCCGCACGCTGCCCGTGCCCACGACGCTGCCGGCCGCCAGGTCCTCCAGCCGCTTGCCCGCGTGCCGCGGCCCCATAATCACGCAGTCCCGCGGGTCCTCGCGCGCCGAAATCGCCCCCAGCTGCATGTTCTCCGGCAGCTGCGTCGGCATGTCCTTGAGCGAGTGCACCACCACGTCGATCATGTTGCCGGCCAGCGCCGATTCAAGCTCCTTGGTGAACAGGCCCTTGTCGCCGATCTTGCTCAGCGCCGTGTCCTGCATTTTGTCGCCAATCGTCTTCATCGTCTCCAGCCTGATGGTCAGCTGCGGGTGCGCCTGCTTCAGCTGCGCAATCACTATTTCGGTCTGCGCCAGCGCCAGCTTGGAGTCGCGCGAGCCCACACGCAGCGTGACAGATGATTCGACCGGCATGGCTATAATGCTGAATATACAATCACTTGATAAAGAAAAAAGTCTGAAAAAGGAAAGAGGGAAGTGGTGAGAGATAAGATGAGAATGTTGTTGTGCGGGGGCAAGATATCCGTCAGCAAGTAAGAAAAAAGTTTGGGGGTTTTAGTTCAATCTCAATCCACGAATCAAATTAGTTGCCTGATCCAACCCAAGCCTGGAAACCCCCACGTGCGAGACCGTAAACAATCCACTGTTATTTTTTTGCCTCTTCTTAGCTTCGTTTTAGCTTTCAGCATTCTTTTTTTTTCGTGTACTATTTCTTTCTATTTGTATATTCCTACAAACTATCCGAATTCACTCTACCTTCTTTCTATTCCTACCTTGTTACATTTTTCTGTGTTTATAATACTCCTATGGACGTGTCGCACACTGCAACCATCGGCCGCTCGCACCGGGGACTCAACTCCATGCGCGACCTGCAAACCATGCTGGCGCAAATGGACAGCGACGACACCGCAGACACCCCCGAACCTCCGCCGCTTGCCGCCGCCACTGAGCCCTCTGCTGACACGTCGCCGTCGCTTTCCGACCCCGAGGACATCGACAGCGACACCGCCATGAACACCGTGTACAACTTGCTCAGCCAGCTGGGCGATCTGAACCGCAACAACCGCCGCGCTGCCGAGCTGCTGGCGGAAAAGTTCAGCATGCTGCAGGCCAAAGTCAGCCAGGCCGAAAGCCTGGCGTCGAGCGAGGCCGGCCGCCCCGACGCCGCCTCGCCCGAGCCGCCCGGGTCGCCGCGATCCGCCGCCACCTTCCACACGCCGCCGACCACCATTGGCTCGCTAAGCCTGCACATTGAGTCGCCGCCGGCCATCCCGCCCGCCACACTCCCGCCGCTGCCGATTCTGGCCCCGGCCTATACGCAGACCGAGCTGACGAGCGCCGAGATCGCCCGCAGACTGGCCCACGGCGAGCGGCTCGACGACGAGAACCGGCTTTTGCGCCATAATGTCGAGCTGCTGGTGCAGTCTGTGCGCGAGCAGCAATTGATGGCCAAAGAGTACGAGCGCACGCTGGCCGCCGCCCTCAAGGCCCTGCGCGCGGCCGCGTTTGAGCGCCATTCGGAGATCTCCGATGTCCAGGCCACCTATCGCCAGCTGCTGGACCAGGAGATGGCCCTCAACCGCCGCTTACAGAGCGAGAACCTCGAGCTCAAACACGCGCTGAATAACGCCGCTGCCGCCATAAAGTGCACGTTGGCCGACGATGACAACCAAAGCTATAGTTAGGTGTTTTATTCGAATTGCCGCATGCTCTCTTACTGGGCTTTTATTTGGTCGATATAAAGTTGCCTACTCTTGTAACTATGAAAAATTAGTGTCTACAGCAGCTGTAGGAATGAGGAGACGCTTCCATTCGCCCTATCATATCATTCCTATGGTGTAAGCACTTGCAAAACTACCAGCAAACAGGATTGCGTGGCTAGCAAAAATACACACCCATACGTCAATGTTCTCTGTCCGGCCTTCCTGTGTGGTTCTCGAGCCTTCACGCTTGAAACACTTATTATAAGCAGGGTTAGCATCAGTGGCTATGAAATTGTCGAGAATATAGTCGTCAGTTGGCTCAGCTCCATCAAACTTGTACCCTTTATTGCTGATCATTTCGGTTACCCGTGGAAAAAGTATCCCCCTCATTTCAGTGGGGCACTCTGAATCTAATTTCAGATATTCCCTTAGTGTTTCTTCAGACATGTTGATTAAAAAAATTACAAGCCTAAACTATCGCACTTATTAGAGAAGAAAAGAGATGCAAAATGTGGAGTGTTTCTGTCTAGAGGCCAAAGCTTCTCTTGTATTTATAAACCTATTTTTTTTTACAATTTGAAGAAATCAATTCTCCCATCAACGGTTGTCAAGCCTTCCTTTGTCGACTTGAGCAAGCTTATTAAGAAGACGGCTTTCTTTGTAGATTCTGGTGACTGGAGAGCAGTTTACCAATCAACCTGCTACTTCTTTTCCCAGCTTGGTAGCTAAGAAAACTAAACCTTTTGTTGTATTTAATTCATTGTCCACACACAGTGAATTATTGGAGTAATAAAAAGTAGAGCTTACTGGCCTATTCATGGCTGCCATCCATTTTCTTGTAATAAAAACTAGCTTAAAAGCTAAGCTTTATAACGAAATATCTATGAATATCTTACCCAGCAGCTGCACAATACTCATTTGGAAACACAGCCTGGTTGGCAGGCGCTCAGTGGCTTCGTTCAAGATATTTGTAAATCTGGCATTATCATGCTTGGATGCTTTAGTTTTCCTTCAGGAAAAACATGATTAGGTGGACTAATGTGAAGCTGTTGGTGTAGGCAGTTGCACAATTGTTAAATTGATGGCTTAGTATGTGCACATATTGAGTATAACATGGATTTTTCCAATGGGTAGCCAATGTGCCATGAGCTGCTGAGCTGGGAAATAGCACTTGATTACCAGTTGCAGGGTTGAGGATCTTGCTTTCGAACAATGCAGTGTGTGGCTATAAAAACATGGCAATTTAAACTGTATTGGAGGTTCTTTTATTCAAATGTCTGCCTGGTTCTTTCCAGGCTTGAGTTTTGGTAGTAAAGTTTCTATTATAACCAGCTTTTAAAAATGGTGTAAATGTGTATAGAAGCTGCAGAAATGGCACAGAAACAATCCTATTAGTGTGCAGCCAGCAAGTCAGTTCCACCACAGCCACCAACATACAGATGTGGTTTGCCACTGCTGAAACATAGCCATATCGGCTCATTTAGTGGTTGGCCATCAAGTCTAGTTATTTTCGAATCCTGGCACACAAAACTTATATCAAATGGACTAGAATTTTCAGTGACCATGCAGTTGTTGAGTAGAAACTCTCCTATTGGAAGTGTCTCATCAATCAAGAACTTGTTTTGTCCAAGCGCATCATTTAGCCGCAAAATAAGCATTGTGGTAGATTCCTGGCTGTTCACTGCATCCAAATAGGCTTTTAATGCATCTGCAGACATTTTGGTTAAAAAAAAAAGAATAAGATTTTTTGTCAAATGGATTCAGAAAGAAAAAAAGGAGGAAAAGTAAAGAATGGATTTTCACCTTCAAGCCCGGATCCATTTAGTTTATTTATACCCTTACTTTTTTATTAAAAGCAGGCAGGAAACCAGCCTCCCATCAACGCATGCCAAGACCTCTCGTCGTCGACTTGGGTGGGCTTATTAAACAGCCAATGTTTCTCTTTGTAAGAGACCGGTGACTGGAAGCAGCTAGATTGGCAAGTATTTTATTAATAGTGCTCGTCTACGTTAAACGGCTTTTGGTAATAAGTAGAGTTTAGTGAGTCTACCCACGGCTGCTATTGACCTACTTGCAATTACTAGACTTTTTAATGAAAGTATGCATTCATTCACTAACATCTGAATCATCTGCTAGTGGTAGCCATAGTAAATTACAAAAAAACACTCAGCAAAAAACGAGCATTCTGTATAATAAAGAGGAGAGAGTACAAGACCTATAGCTTGGTGGTGGCAAACAGCTGCTTCATGGGCAAAAACTCCTTGTCCAAGTACATGGCGATGTGTTCGAACCTATCCGAGCCAAAGAACATTTGCGGGGGGCTGTCTTGCTTGTAAACAAGAATAGTGGGAGCGCCGAAACCCTTGATCTGCTTGACGCTCTCGGTGTTTTGCAGCACCTGGTCCCAAATCTCGTCAATGCTCGTGGCCACGTCGACAATACCAGGGTCGACGATACCAGCCAGCGCCGCCTTGACGTCGTCGGCGGATTCGGGCGCCTGACGTTGCACGTACTCCATCTGCCAGAGCGCGCGCATGGCCTGGGTGAGTTTCTGCGGATAGTGCAGTTTCAAGTACTGCAGCGTGCACAGGGCCACGCGCGGGTCGTAGGGGTAGGTTTTGGGCACGCCGCGGAAGGGGATTTTGGTGATAGCCGAGGTGCGTTTGAGGTCGGTGAACAGGTAGGGGAGCTTGTTCGGGCTGAACGAGTTGTGGGCGTTGGCCATGACGTCGGTGAGGATGAACGGGCGGTAGTCAACAGGAATATCCCAAAGCTGGCGGTATTTCTCCATAAACTCGAAGCCAATGTAGCTGAACGACGAGGCGCAGTCAAAGTAGAAGACGATCCGGGGATACGACATGGTTGTAGATAAGCAAATAATAAAAAGTTACAAAGGAGAGGAAAAGCGAGTGGGTAAAATTATTGGGTGTGGGATATTCGCAGTGGTTTATATGTATAATCACATGCCTCGGAAACGAGAAGCCCTGAATCTCCGACGAAATATTCCGTGCCGGATTTCAAACGAGAGCTCCGTGATATTTTAAGCAAAAAAATGAGCAAAGGAGAAAGCAGAGGTGGCATTAAAAAAACAAAAACAGAAAATTGAAAGTGTACAGAAGAAAGCAATCGCAAAAAAAGAACAAAAAAAAATCGGACAACAAACGCCAAATAGAGAGTCTATTTAGAGTGCAGGGGACGCAGGGTCCACAGCGACCTAGCCTTGCGCAACGACGGAATCTTCGACGACGTGTGGGGCTTAGGAGCAGACTTCTCAGAGGTAGGCGGAGGCATCGGGATAGCCGACACCGGGACGGGGACATTCGAGTGTTTGGTCCAGCGGCGGGACAGAAACCCGGGCTTGGTGAAGCGGCGGATCCCGCTGTCAACGCTGGCACGTAGCGTGGCCGAGATCCTGGGGCTGCTGAGCGGCGACATCTTTGACTTTTGGTCAGCGGGCTGGGACATTGGCTCGGGCTCCTCCGGTGGAGGGGCGACGGGCGAGCGCAGACTGGCCAGGCTGCTGTTGCTGCTGTCGTCGGAGATGCTGTGGACAATCTGGGACAGGCTGCTGGCGGCGGCAAGCGACGCGTTGAGCTTAAGCATGGGGGTCATAGCGCGCTCGACCAGGCGCGGGTCGATTGTGCGCGGCACAATGTCGGGCGTGTGCACGGGCCGCAGCGTCAGGAACTCGTCGTGGCTGGGCAGCGGCTGGCGGCGGCGCTGGCCGGCGGTGTCGTCGGAGTCGCAGCTGCTGTGGCTGTAGTACGACGCGCGCAGCACGGCCGACGACGCCTGGCGCTGCAGCATATGCGTGCGCCGCGCGGCTCCGGCCAGCCCAGCGGCGCCCGGCGGCGCAGTCACCGAGGCGCTCATTCTGGGCGGCGGCAGTCGGCGGATCTGCCTTTGCTGCTGAGCCAGCGGCATGGCGGGCGGCCGCAGCCCGCTGAGCGAGATCGACGGCCGCGAGCGCCGCGGCAGCCGCGAGGCGCTGGCGCCCGCCGCATTGGTGCTGGGCAGCCGGCGCAGCTCGGGCGCAATGCTGGTGTGCACGGGGGTCAGCGCCAGCGGCGAGATCTCCCCGTAGTTGCTCGTGACGCGAGCCGAGCCGAGCCGCGTCCGAGCAATGGGCGTGGTTGGCGCCGGGATGCGCGACAGCCCGCTGTCGGACAGCACCGAGGCGCGCGGCGACAGCACGATGCTGTTGGTGCGGCGCGGCAGCAGCTCGGCCGACAGCGGGAGCGACGCGCGAGGCGGCCGCAGGCGGCTGGCGGCCGGCTTGTTGCTGTTGTTGAGCACGGCGTTGGCCTGCGTGATCAGCGCCTCGACCTCGCTGCGCCGGCGCGACGCTATGGTGGCAGCCGCCTGCGGTTGCCCTGGCTTTCTGCGCGCCGCCAGCGCCGTCGGCAGCCGCAGCTGGCTCGAATCCGGCTTGTCGCTAATGCGCCGCGCGCCCATGCTGTGATTGCGCCGCTGCTCGAGCAGCGACTGCGGCGCGCGCATCCGCGGGGTCGCCGGTAACGTGTCCTCGGAGGTCTCGGAGCCGTCGTGCGACTCGGACACCGGCGAGCCGGCCAGAGTCTCGGCCAGCGTGCTGCTCTCCGACGCAGTGCGCGCGCGCGCCATGTCGCAGCTGCGCAGGTACTTTGCGTGCACTTGCGGCAGGTACGCTGCGCACATGGCCTCGAGGTCAAGGCTGCGCACCGCAGCGTCGCTCCCCGGGTTCGCGCCCGCGCGGCTGCCCGCCACGAACGACAGCGTGGGCAGCCGCACGCACGGCTTCCCAGGGAAATCCAATCGCGTGGGCGCGCGTATCCGGCTCGACTGCTGGCTCGGTTTCCGGCTGTCCGTGCGATTGCTCCTGGCCAGCGCGCGCAGCGTGCGCGGGTGGCGTGCCAGCGCCGCCTGCACGTCGCTGTCGCTGTCGTCAACCAGAGTCGTCGAAGACGTGGTCGACGCCGCGTCGCTGAGCTCGTCCACCGACACGCGTGCGGCGTCGCGCGCAAACAGCGAATGCACGCGTACCTGGAACCAGCGGCCGGCCGTGGGAGCTGCTGCAGCCCGGGGCTCCGCGCGATCTACACTGCGGTTCTTGCTCAGCCACTCGGGCTTCTCGGGCTTTTCCTTCGCCACCCACGCGTCTAGCACGGCCGCCAGCGATGCCCGTGCCGGTGTGGGGTTTGCCGTCGGCAACGATGCTACACAGAACCCAAAAAAAATTAAGCTCGGAAGTCTCCTTGATACAAGGGTGCAAACCAAGGGGTGACTTCTTTTTCCACAGATAACTTACCGTACAGCGGCTCTTGCACAGGCGCGCACCACGTGGCCCGGGCCGCGCTCAGCGACCGGCTGCGTGCCAGTCCGATGGCGTCGCGCGTGCGCCGAATGCTGCGTCCGTCAACGCCCGTAAACAGCGGCGACTCGGGCGGCATTTCGTCGAGCAGCTGGGGGCTGCCCGCCGACAGCCGCTGCAGCTCCTGCTGCTGGCTCAGCGGCACCTCGTCGGTGTTGCGCCGCGACGGCGCCGGCGTCTCCAGCAGCTGCCCCAGCTGCACCTCAAAGGCCGACACATGCTCAGCCTTTCTACTGGGCTCTGGCGACAGCGACCGCCCCAGGCTCGGCGTCGGCGACAGCGGCGGCTGGGGCAGCTCGTCTGCCAGCGCGCTGAGCGTGTCGATTATCGAGTTGCGCGGCTCCGACAACGGCGGCTCAGGCAGACTGCTGAGCAGCGCCTGCAGCATGCTGCTGTGCGACGCGTGCTCGGCCGGCGCCGCCGCCGTGTGGTCGAGAAAGTCGCAGATCTCGGCCGGCATCGACATGCGGTTGCTCTCGCCCGATGCAATCTTGGGCCCCAGGCCCTCGGTCCGTCGTCGCAGGTACAGCGACGACCGGAAGCTCCGCTGCCCCGGCCACGTGCCATCTGCGTTCGACAGCATCATGTGCCTTCCCCTCTTGCTATATGCTCCTTTATGTGACGCGCGTTTTTCGTTCTAGAAGCTAAATATATGATACCCCGAAAGTACTAGACACAGCCGATTAGGATTGCGGGTTGTTTGGCCTTGGTCTTTTTCAAAGCAGTCTAAAAGAAAGTTATAGAGTAATAAGCAAAGTGGAACCAGAAAGAGCGGGAGAGAAAAAGAAGAGGCTCTGGCAACAATCGCATATGGAGGGGGGAAGTGAAAAGTTGAAAGTAGGGAGCACGAAATAACCCAAAAAACTGAAGAGGAAAAACAGTGAGAAAAAACCTGTTGAAAAAGGAGGGAGGGAGCGAAAGTCTCTCCAAAATCGACGGACGAACAATATCATCGATTTTCATTCTGTCTTCTTGCCAATTCCTCCCTTCCCTTCGTTCCAACTCCTCCCATTCAAAGATGTGCTATTGCTCACAATTGCGCTTTGGTCCTTCTTTCCCAGCGCTTCCTTGATGTCTTATTTGATGATTGCCTGAATTATGTTCTCGTCTTTTATTGCTGCCCATCACACGCAACGTTCCGTGCACTGCTGGTTTCTTGAAGACCTTGTCCGGTGGCTTGGGTGTTTCCGTCTCGTTCCCCCTTTTGTTTGTTTGGTGCCGCTATTTTTCCCTTTTTCCGTCTCCGCTCGGCTGTTTTTCTTTCTTTCCTGAATTCTGTCTCCACCGAATACAGATGCGGGCTATATGCACCATCTGCATGAAACCGTTCTGAACTTTTTTGTTTGGGTGAAAAAAATTGATGGGGGTGAATGGCCGATCGCCTGTTTCTCTTCCAAGTATTGCTTTGATCGCCTTATATCTGTTCAATGCGTCATTCGCACTTTCGATTCCTGCATGTCTCCGTGTCCTGTGCAATCGAAACATGCAGCTCGCAAACAAAAACGCATCGTCTCTATAACAGCGCTAAAAGCTCCGCTCTTTTTGGAAGCATGTGCCAAACAAAAGGGAAATGCGTTTTGGTTTCGATAAAGTCGTTTGTTTGGTTGCATCTTGGCGGTGGATGCTTTAGCCCCACAACTATACAGCTAGGCCGCTTGGATTTTTGGCTCACCGAACCATGTATCAATATGACACGGTTCCAATATGAGCCGCATCGGTTTTTGAGATTGGTTCAATCTGGAAGACGCAATGTTCGTTCTCAGAATTGCTCGTCAATGAACACAATTCCGACGATCAATGCATCTAATAATTGGCCTCCTCGATTTGGATAAACAAATGTCAATCCAAAAAAATGCGTTCCACTTTCCGAATAACAACAAGCCTACAAACTCGAGGTTGGTTAAAAAAGTTTTGGGATTACCCGTCTGGTCTCGGCGGAATTTTTTATATTTGGTATTTTTAGCCCGCTCATAATACGATCGACTTTTTATCTTTTGCCGATCTTGACGTTCTTTTTGTAATCGTCTTCGATATATAGTGCAGCCACCACGGAAACCCCGTTTCATTCTATCACGTGCTCTTTGGCGTTGATGGCATTAGAACCGAATAGATTCCGCATTGCTTCGGCATTATTGAACACCACCTTTTTTTTACCGAATCGAATCAAGCTGATTTAAAAAAACCGTACCACGGTAAGCTCAGCATTGTTTTTCCCTTGAAACCTGGCAAGTTCTTTATATCACATCCAATTGGTGCTACTTTACTAGCGCCACTGTAGAGTCAACAAACCAAAAATAGCCCGTGTGGCTTTTTTGTTTTTGCATTTCTTAAAAAAAAAGCTAAACAACACTATGGCGACAAAAAGGCGTCCAAACACAATAGCATGTTGTTCTTTTTGCACGCCATGGGTGTTGTGTGCCTTGGGTAGAATTTGTGGCAAGGCTTATCTATAAATGGTTTCATTCATGATTCCAAACCTGCATCCACTACCACAAGCACATTCCAAAAATAGAATATAAAGCCTTCCATCAACTGTGGTTATGCGGCTTAGTTGGATAATTTACTAACACGAATAAAAGCTGATCTGCTAATAGATTACAAAGTTGCAATAACACTTTCAGAGCAGCAACAAACTAATTGGGGCTAAAGAAAAATCAAGGTCAGGGTATGTGCTTATAATGCTACCACTGATAGCTGGGAACAATAGTAATATAATTGCCTTGAAAATTTCTTCTTTGGCGCCAATTAGTTTGCTATTACTCCTCTTTATTGTGTATGCAACCAGAACACGGGTCTGTCTTGCAGTGATCGTTTGTTAGATAAAGTCAAGCAATGGAAACATAAGTCAGCTACAATTGAAAAAGGAAACCACATTGCTCAGGTGCAACATGAAAGTCTACTCATGATGACATAGTTCCAATGTCAATTCGTGTAGGCTTTAATAATTGATGCTGAGCAATATGATTCCCTTAGTCATTTGTATATGAAATAATGTTAATATGTAGCTTAGCTTGACTTACACTCCAAAAATATTTTGAACCTGCAACCCCATTTCTCAAAAATAGATTTTACAAGCTGCAGAAACCACAAGAAAATCAATTTGAAGTAGAAGTGAGAAAAATAGACAAATAAACCACAAGAGAACAAGATAGAAGTTTCCATTAATTGCACTATGCAAATATTTACATGTATAGTATGCAAGGCATTAGTGGACTACATAATTCAATATATGCCAGATTTAGGGTTCATTGCCTACTGGTTCTCACTTCTACTTCAAATTGTTGTTCTTATGATTTCTGCAAATTTAGCTTGAATCTATCATTGACCAGTTTGTAAAGCAGGGAGTTTCTAGTGCCAACACGCTGTCAGTTTAAGTCACAAAATGGTAATAACACTATGATGTGTATAATCAGCTCTGTATAGTGAATATCAACAAGCACATTTAGGGGCACAGCAAGCATGTCAATACAAATTCGCCATTGAAAACATGCCTTGAAAAAATAGGAGCTATGAAAAGAGTAGAGGAAAGAAGAAAATATGGATGGCTATTCAAGTTTTGCAAATCCAAGGAAAATTGGAAGCATTTTTATAGCTAGAGGGCTCTTGATCCAAATAGTAGGAAAATATATTCATAGGCTGGAATGCTTGGCAAAAACGCCAAGAAATGCCAAGTAATAGGCAAAAAGAGGAGACTTTAGCCATTTAAAAGAAAATTTTAGGCTGTGCTTAGCCATTGGAAAATGTCGGACAGCTTTAAGTAAGCAAGGCTTTAATTATACTAAATGCTTAGATTTTCTAATTATTGTAAAAGTTGAATTAAAAAGTTGATCAACTTGAATATTTGACAACTATATTGGATCACAAAATAAATGAAGTCAACTAGTGGTTAGCATTTTTTGCTACTAAAAATAACAAAGCAAAGTGTTTCCTATTGCATATTAGCCATGTCAAATTGACTTTAGAAACTTTACAAGATTAAGCGCCTCTGTTAGAGATAGTATAAATTTGGTTAATTGATGCCAGCAACATATACAGGAATTAATATTTTCTTGCTCCACAATCTTGCAGTTGTAATATATTATGATAAAATCCAAACCTATAGCTTTTCAATATAAGCTATCAATATTAAATAACTTGTTAGGGTATATTAAATTATTAAATTTGGAACTCAATGTAAACTTGCACAAATGCTTGCATGGTTAAATGGACTATTTATCTAATAGATGTATTGACTGAAAATAAAAGTTTGCTAATATAGCTAACTCGTAAATTTAGCTACATTATGTTAACGTACTTTAGATGTGGGCATGCGTGGTAGTATTTCTTAAAGCTTGCTCTTAACAAAGCACTGTCAATCATCTTCAACTCCACCTCTTCCAATAATGGCATTCTCAACGATAAATACGTTGTAATCAAAATCATAAATTCCTGTTTGTCTCCTGATGACCAATCTCCCAAAACTAGCCGCCGAACATTCGTGTTGAATGGCTTCAAGTTGATTATATTATTGCTACGCAATTCGTCAAGTGACGTCTCAGAAAGCCTTATGTCGTTGAATTCCAGTTCTGTAAGATTTGGATATTTGGATATTGTATCAATAATAGTTTCTTGGCTTGACTGTGCACTTACTTGGAGTTTGTGTAAGTTTGGGTAGAGTATATCTACACTATCAATCCGATGGCCAAGAGCACCAAAATAAAGAGTAGCCTTGCTTTTTATATGTGCTTTTGCATAAATGCGATCAAGAATTTCAAATGTTTCAGTGTATGATAAGATATTTTCCACAAGCAGCCCAAGTGTTAAAAATTTTACTTCAGGCAGTGTGATCTTATTGACAAGTTTGAATGTACTAGATTTACCTTTGATTACCAATGATTTCATTTTGGATGGTAGCTCGGCTTGCTCAAAAAATGGCAAATTTACATTCACAAATTGAATATTTAGCTTTTCAAGCTTTGGAAACACTAATTTGGTTAATTTAGGCTTAGCACCCAAACCCTGACTTGCTGGCAAAGGTAAATCTACCATAGAACAAAGCTTCAAGCGTTTTAGGCAAGGAAATACAATTTTATCATCAGTATTTTGGGAGAAAGCACTCCACTGATAATCAGTACACATTGTTCTCAGACTAAGATCAACAAGTGAGTCAGCATAAATGCGTGGAAGCTGGCCACCTGATTTATCTTTGACATGAATTTGTAAGCGAGTAAGCTGATTGGAGAAGGCTGGAGTTACCTTTGATTTATTTAATGCAAGCAATGCTTTCTTTAGCTGACTAGCATACATGCACAATATATTGTTATAAATTAAACAAGATAATTCATCATTGCTGTAATTTGAGCGCATGTCACTTATATTTGGAAATATGCCTTGCAAATGTTCGGCTGTACTTTTTGCTTTCTGTTCAAAATACTCAAGATTTGGAGGACGTGCTGCTGCAAAGAAAACGTTGCAGCTTGTGTCGAAAGATAACTTTACCACATTGTTCCATGTAGTTATTTTAGACCCCAGTTTAGCTAGTGTCATTTCAAGCACTGAGAATAGTTCATCAGTATAGTTTACATCAATGGTCAAATTCATTTTATGCTTTGAGTAAGTATTGTCAGCAAGTAAATCTGCATTTGTAATCAGCTTCTTTTCTATGGCTTTGTTTGTAGCACTGGTGCTATAATTCCTACTTATTGAATCAAGCCTTTTGCCATAGAATATAAATAAGCTGCCACACACGCTTGGGAGCAAGATGTGGCGCCATTTGCTGCACACAGATAGCAGTGCTAGTTGGCTTTTCCAGATATCACATGTGAAGTCTTTTTGCTGAATAATGTATTTTCCAACCAGGTGGACAATATCATCAGGCAAATTGTTTAGACACATACTGCAATAGCTTGTTATAAGTGCAATAAATAAAAGTAAAAACACAAAAAAATGGAGGGCAAAAGAGAAAACGGCTTCAGACAAGATGAAGCCTTTAAAAGGATTGCTGCAAAGGTTCGTTCATAGTGATTCAAAGAAGGCAAGACTTCTTTGCCAAATAATTTGGTTTTGCACTAATCAAATTAAATGTTAATTTCTAGATGCTCAAATAATTAATTGCACATGGTAATTACCATTAGAATTAAATTACTCGGCTGACTGAGCTGAGCTGCTCAGATGTTACTTTGGATATTTTTTTTCTTATTTTCAGAGGCTAAAATTGTTATTGGTTTTCCAATATATGCGAAATAACTCAAACGGCAACTTCAAACGTACACAATTCTAACGTTTCTAACAGAAAAGTGTGTTTGTTAAAATACAGTCATATAGGCTTTAGAAATATAGATGACATAATGCTATTATCTATGAAAATAACATAGATGTTGAAAAAGTAAAGTGTTTTCACCAAATTATTTTTGGTATATGCGCCAAAACAAAATTATTGTTCTATTTAATACTGGCTAACTTCAAGCCCGGCTGCAAAATTACTAAATTCAATTTATTTTAGTGATGCTGAAGCTGTCGGTAACAATTATTATTTTTGAGCATTGTAGTTATTTTTATGAATAACGTAATGATAATCTGTAGTGTAGCTTAGCTTATTTTTCAATTATTATCTAGAGTATAAAGTCATTTGCGTCGATTACCATTATTATAAGCTAAAAAATTTACAATATAAGCAACAATTCTTACCAGAAAACAATACCGCTATTTTACAACACAAAAAACTTATCCACAACTGCAGCGTGCGCATGCCCGCCTACACAACGCATGTCATTGTGGACTTGTAAGTTTTTAGTTATGCTGTGTAGCGAAATTATTTTCTTATATTGTTGCCTACATTGCTTTGAGTGCATACGTAGCTTAACTGTACTCTTGATCAGAAACTCTAGCTGCATATAATACAGAGTGAGCAATAAAATAATTCATGGATTTAGAAACTTTATGGCAGAGTTTACACTTACCATTATGAGTAGCCTTTCAAAACCTAAGCAAGTATTCAGTATTGATGAAGGCGCACTAAGCATATGGTTATAAGTTCACAATGTTGTTGCCCTATTTATGTAATTTGTATATGCAATAAAACCATATTGCCAGCCAAAACTTGGTAGAAACAATAAACGGCATAAACCGCTATAATTCCAACATTAGGTTAGAAACCAAGCCGCGAATGCAGCATTGTCAACAAAAGTTGAAGTACCGGGAAGCACAATTCAAATTAGTGAATCTCCACATTCTTAAAGCCAAAATAAGTTGATATATTGGCTTATTTGAACTGTGCTTCCGGGTTTTTTATTGCCTTGTCTGCTATATTTTTTATATAATTTGGCTTGAATTCAAAATTTGGATTATTATAGGGGTTTCAACAAATATCTAGCCATCAGTTAATGCTTGTCGTAGTATAGAAAAATTAACAAAGAAATGGGGTGATGGTTGCCCAATTGCTTTAAATCCAAGGAATTTGGAGGTCTTTTTATAGCTAGGCAGTGCACTTGGTTAAAAGAATAGAACAAATTTGTTCATTGGCTGGAATGCTTGGCAATGGGTGCCAAGAAATATAATAAAAGCGGTAGCCTTGGCATTTATAAATTCAGTCAACGCTTTGAAGAGCTCTTTGTCTGTATTCAAAAAGTTAGCTGGCTGTTTAAAGACGGGATGGGTGTAAAGTAAAAGCTTTCTTTTTTAATTGTGTGTGCAGTTGGCTAGAAAAAAATAAGACAGGCTGGGATTTTTGTCAATGGCAGCGTCGACCATTTGGTTAGAGGAGATAAGATAGGTTCAATGCCAAGTCAAATCATGGCCATGCAAAATGAGCAATAAAAATTCGCGGCTTTACAGGAATTCCTAGGAGTGGACTAGGTGGTCAGCTAGCAATTCTGTCAGTATATATATAATGTTTTGGCGTCAATCAGTATCTGGTTTTTAAGATGCATCTTTTTTAATTTAGGGTCTACTACTACTGTAAATAAAGATGCTATCTACATAAAATTGTGTTACATGGTTTAAAAAAGTTAATATACATTATGAACAATGTGCTAATTTTACTTACAGGGTGTCTCTATACAGTAGCAACTCTAATCGAGGTGCATGACAAGCAAATGGCTCATCAGCAATGAGTTGTGAAATGGCACGGTACAACTTTGCCCGCATATGCCCAGACACTGCCAGAAACGTAAACTGCGGACAGCTAATAGCCAGTAAAGTGGCGCATTTGGCCAGCACGTCAATGTCGGCGTTTCCCCAGTGACCCAATTGCAAGAACTCAAAGTAGTTGTGCAAACAATTGCCATAGGCTTTAAAGGTATCAAGCAGCTTGTGGTCGTTGAGGGATTCGAGCTGGGGGCCGAGCCCGGCGCACTGGCAGTGCAGCTCAACGAGTGCAGGCAGTATTTTAAGCAGCATAACCATATTGGCTAAAGTCAGGAATGCATCGGGCACGATTAGTCGCTGGAGACAAGCAAGCTGGCCGTGCTTGAGCATCGACGGCATCAAGCTGGCCTGCATGGTAACATCTTCAATCACCAGGGTTTGCACCCGTGTAGGATTGATAGCCAGCGCAAAATCAATAGCAACCTTTGACGGGATGTCAGGCTGCATGCGGTAGATGTTCATGTTTTTGACTCGCACGGCTTTGAGCTTGGCAAACCGGGTTGAGCGAAATAGTTTGTGGGCTTGGGAGATTTTGATAAGGCTGGAGGTTATGTTCATGCTGAGGTACTCGAGCGTACGGTGGTTGCCCCTAAAAAGCGTGTCGTCGGCAAACGGGTAGTCCATGTACATGTAGATGGAGCGGAGGGCTGGAAACGGCATGGATTTGGGGTTGGTGGTGGGTCTGCTGCCGGGGTCCAGGTAGTACCAGCACGAGAGACTAAGCTTTTCGAGTTTGGGGTAAGCAACTGGTTTACCTGTTTCAGTGGCTACCAGCAAGCGGACGTTGTCCAGATGGTTGAACGTCAAGTATAGGGTTTGCAGCGTGGGGGCGCAGAGGTGGAGCAAGCAAGCGGTGTTTAGGTAGTATATGTTCCAGGCGAACGTGAGGCTAGTCAGCTGCGGGCCCACGGGCAGCGGTCGAATTGCTGGTTCGTGAATGTTGAACGCACGCGTGATGAGCGTTGTGTATGCCAAGTAAAAGTCCTGGTTGCCGATATCGTAGTTGACCGTGTGGTCGATGCACACGGTGCGCAGTCGGGGCATTATCCTGCGCACGTCACGCATAAACCGCTCTACCCGGATAACCGGGCCCTCGCTCGCATGGTCCTCGTGTTCAACTTCGCATTGGCCAAACCTGATATTGAGCCGGCGAGCACACGTGTATGTGTGTGGGCTGGCGGCGAGTAGCGCGGAGGCGCGGCCGTTGAGGATGCTCCAAAAGTCCAGCTCCATTGTGACGGTTTGCACAAGCTCGCGGTGCTCGTTTTGCGGGTGGGCCAGCGTGGTGGGCCAATAGGCCAGCGTTGTGGTGAGGGCGGGCGGCGCGCAGTCAACGGACAGTTTGAGTGTGCGGGCGAAGCGGCGGATGGCTAGGTGTCGCCATGTCCGGCATGTGTGCAGGAGCGCGGTGAATCGGCGGAACTGCTCGCAGTCGAGCGAGTCGGTTCTGTGGTAGCGCAGCTGGTTGCCTGCCATCAGATGGCTGAGCACCAGCGCCATCACGTTCCACGGGAGCTGCTGTAACCGGGCCGGCATTCATGCACTACGGAAAAGACTAAGCACAACTAAAGAACAAATCGCATAGATGGGTAGTGGGATAGAAAAATGAATGAGGTAGGTTTTCATAGTTGAAGCAGTAATGTCAATTTCCTTTCCTTTTTTAAAGGCGAAGGTCGTTTTTTTAATCTTTTACTATTACAACTTGCCTCTTCTGAAAGACGAGAAAGAATGCAGCTGTTTTTTAATAATAATTGAAACAAACGCTGGAGAGCGCTTTAGCTAAAGGAATATAAAAAAAGAGAAGGGATGGTCTGTTCGTTTCTTCTTTTCTATACCATCTTTTGAGGACATCCATCCCGTGGCTGCCATTTAAAAGGGCAGCAATAGGGGAAAGGTGTCCTAAGAGATAGATAGAACCTACAAAAAGGGGGAACAGAAGCACACATCCCGTTTCCTCGAATAAATTACATATTCACGGCGAGAAGAGCTTTGAGCGGAATTCGCTCAGTTTGGCGCCGATCCGCTGTCGGACCGCCGAGCGCTCGACAGGCGGCGGCTGATGCGCAATGGTGGTGCGGCGCAGGTGCCT
>JANBRV010000069.1:0-18031 GCA_027577835.1 Coemansia sp. RSA 2705
TTTCTCCTGCTTTCTGTATTGGCATAGCTGTCGACCAAACTGAAGCCAGCCTCGCTTTCAACTTGCACACCCGCTCTACAACTGGGTGCAACTGCTTGCAGGCCTATTCTTGCCCGAAGCTACCGCTCTCTTATCCGTCCCAAGGTGTCCATCCAGAAACCAGCTAGCTCCCGGACATCTGCCTCGGTCAGAATGCTATCGTCGCAGCTATCGCTAGCCAAAAACGTCCAAATCAGCAGCGCTGGCGAGCTGGCAAAGCTCAAGGACAAATCGCTGTTCCGCTATGAAGCATATGTCAACGGCAACTGGGTTAAAGCTGCGACCGGCAAAACTTTCGATGTGGTCGATCCGGGAACGCTGGAGACGATTGGCACCGTGACGGACATGGATGCCTCCGATGTCCGCAAGGCGGTCGATGCGGCCAGTACTGCATTTGCCAGCTGGAAGAAGACAACCGCTAAGCAGCGCTCGGTCCTGCTGCGCAAGTGGCACGACCTAATTATTACCAACAAGGACGACCTGGCACGCATATTGGCGCTGGAGGGCGGCAAACCGCTGGCAGAGGCGACAGGCGAAATCATGTACGGCGCGTCATTTATAGAGTGGTTTGGCGAGGAGGCCAAGCGTGTCTACGGAGATGTTGTGCCGTCACCGTTTGGCAACTCACGCTTGGTGGTGCTAAAGCAGCCGATCGGAGTTGCTGGAATCGTGACACCTTATAACTTTCCCAATGCCATGATTACGCGCAAGGTCGGTGCTGCCTTGGCCGCTGGTTGCACTGTAGTGGTGCGTCCGGCGCATGAGACGCCGTATTCGGCGTTGGCGCTGTGCGAACTGGCGCAGCGCGCGGGCATTCCACCGGGCGTTATTAACGTGGTTACCAGCTCGCTGTACAATACGCCCGATGTTGGTGGCGAGCTGACCACCAACCCAGCGATCCGCAAGGTGTCGTTCACCGGATCTACCCCTGTTGGCAAACTGCTGATGAAGCAGGCGTCCTCGACAATGAAGAAAATCTCGTTCGAGCTGGGAGGTAACGCGCCGTTTATTGTCTTTGACGATGCAGACCTGGACACGGCGGCAGAGCACCTTATCGCGTGCAAATTCCGCAACTCGGGTCAGACCTGCGTCTGCGCCAATCGCATTTATGTGCACGAGAGGGTCTACGACGAGTTTGTCGACAGATTTGTGGCACTGGTCAAGGAGAAGCTGCGCATTGGCCACGGCCTGGACGAGGGAACGACCTTTGGACCCGTCATCACTGCGCGCGGTCTGGAGAAGGTTGAGGACCAGCTGAAGCGCGCAGTTAATTCCGGTGCAAAGGTTGTGCTCGGCGGCAAGCGCCCAGACCTCAAAGTGGCTGGTCATTTCTTTGAGCCTACCGTGTTGACCAATGTCTCGGATGATGTTCCCATGTCGTGCGAGGAAACATTTGGTCCGCTGTGCCCTATATACAAGTTCAGTACGGAAGACGAGGTAATTAGCCGCGCGAACAACGTTCCAGTTGGGCTGGCTGGATACTTCTTTAGCCGCGACATTGGTCGTATTTTCCGTGTGGCCGAGGCACTGGAAGTTGGTATGGTTGGCGTCAATATTGGAACGGTCAGCAGCGAGGTAGCGCCATTCGGAGGCGTCAAGGAGAGCGGCGTTGGCCGCGAAGGCTCGCGCTATGGCATTGATGAATACCTCAACATCAAGACTCTCAACATTGCCTTCTAGTTGCTTGGCTACAGTTTACTGGCGACGCTTGTTTCAACCAAACTAGCCAAATACAATGTGGCCCTATCTTTGCATTGATTCATGACCAAATTATTATTAGCCATTTAGACAACGCCTTGCGAGGCGTTGTCAAAGCTGAAAATAAACCAGGTTGGCCTCTAAGTGGTTTTTTTACCAATTTGACAATTATTTCACTTTTATTGCCACAACTAAACAACCATGCCCTGTATTAGCGACTTATCTATACGTAACCTGACTCGGATTCTGTCATACGCCTTTGGAGAGCCGCCCACGAGCATCATCATGTGGAGGGCAAAGCTGTCGCTGCTGTGGGTTTGCCGAAAATGGACACGCTTAGTGTACACCAGTGTATACGATCAAGCATTTGTTACATGTAAAGCCGGAATACAATATAAAGGCGAGAATAAGGATGATGATGATAAAGAACTAGTGTGGCTTACTAATATTGACTGTATTGTCAGCCGGCAATGCTTCAGCCAGATAAAACGTGTGTATATCGATATAAGCGTACCGTTTTTAGGTTCAAACTACTACATAAAGCTGCTAATATCCTAATAATCAATACTATTGAGTGGCCTGGCGTACAGCTGCTTAAAATTACACTTATATTTCATGTAGATGCATTTGGCTCCGATTATTCAGCCAGTAGTAGTGCAAGAACGCTTGCACATTGTATTGTTTGCCAAATATTAAATGTAACTTGTTTACAAGTTAATTCAGTATATACGAGAAGCGGTTTGTTGTTTTTCGGAGCCTACTTGATGGTTATATTAAAAAACTAAAGTCAATAATGCTAGAACCATACGTTCATACTATTGTACCGCATTTCAATGCGCAGCTATCTTCTCTGGACATACAATTTAATTTAAACACACGAAAAGCTTTAGAGCTGCCAGCTGTAAATGCCAAAATGCTAAAAAGACTACGCATGATTAACATACTGCCAACTTTTTCATGGCAGCCATTTTACGACTCGTTTACACCTGGCAGAATTATTTTTGAAAGCATGACATATTTGGAAGTAAAATTTGTCCATTTGTTCTCAAGCAGTAACATGCAGATAAACAACACATATCAGCATGCTTCTGGGTATAAGCTGCACTTTCCAAAGCTTACCCAACTTTTACTATTTGAATGCCCGCAAACCTGCGACCTTTTGTCTGCTACATTTAACGACGCAACCCTTAATCACGCGAGCTTGGATGGCACTCCAGAGAACGTTTTGCAGTATTGCGACATTGGAAAAATAACTCGTCGTTTTGAGCTGCGCTTAACTAAACCAGTAGAAGAAACCAGCCAAGGCTTTTACAATTTAACAAACAGCGTTTTCGGGCAACGCGATGATTACAAAGCTACAATCCTTTGAATTCACAAATTTACAGGAAGATTAAACCACTCAA
The DNA here is from genome assembly GCA_027577835.1 of Coemansia sp. RSA 2705. Lineage (NCBI taxonomy): Eukaryota > Fungi > Kickxellomycota > Kickxellomycetes > Kickxellales > Kickxellaceae > Coemansia > Coemansia sp. RSA 2705. Next base: position 3,141 of record JANBRV010000069.1, read on the forward strand.
AGGTTTCTTGGGCTTATCTGACGCGCTTGTGTCTTGCAGATTTTCCTGTTTGACTGGATGAAGTTTTAACATTAATGATCCATCTACCTTGGCTGGAGTGTTTGGAAGTATATGGGTGTGATGCCTTGATCACATTCCGTCGGAATCGCAGAATTACCGAAATCCGCTTATTATCGCAAAATCTGTGGGATTCGGCTGGAGATCCTTCTTGGCTCTTTAAGGTTTTTAAGGTTTTGCTTATCTAACGGTTTATAAGATTCGTATCTGTCACAGACCGCGTCGGAAAGCACAACAATGGGTTTCCATCTGACAGCGCCAATAGCAGCGTGGATGCAGCTAAGCAGCTGGTTGATTCACACATTGGCAGAAATAATGTTGATATATGTTTAAGACAATTTGAATTAGCACACGCTGACAGTCGGGCACCACATACTTGGACAATTGCTGTTATCCAAAGGCTGCTTACCCACCTACACATGCTCGATACGCTTATAATTCCAAAAATTTTAGTTAACAGCGCGAAGGAGTGTATCTGGGAGATGCAAGCAAAACACCTACATTTGTCGAGTATCTTTATTAAACGTTCTAAATAAATTTCTTTGGCATTTGTTAAGTTGTCAGTAAGCATTGCAGAGCTGATAAGTGCTAAAAATGTTGCCAGCTGCAGCAAGCAGTGCAAATCCCATTATCTGTGTCCATATTAATATCAAAATTAGTCGCATAAAAGCAACTACGCTTTAAATAAACTAATTCAATTGTGCAGCATATTTTGCCTCATTAATATCATGTTTTCTCCAGCCAATTTGCCCGAGGATATTGTGCGCCTCATTATGAGCCACGAAATTTATCCAGAGTGCTTAAAGGCATACTATTCTGACAGCAAAAAAGAGTGGCACAAGATGCTTCCCTATCTCTCAATTTGCCACCGTTGGCGAGCGATTCTGGCGCCGGTTGCATACAGCCATGTCTTTATCCGCATGAATGATTTTCACAGCGGTGCTCAACTATCCGACTTAGAGTGCCTAAAAAGAGCAACAGTATACTCAAATGTTTGCTTGGTAGAACACAATGGGCTTGCGGCTGCTGCCAAAAATCTATACATTTACGTTGGTAAAGATTCAGAAAATCCTGCACTGCTTTTAAACTTGTGGGATGGGCTTTGTCTCGGCAAAGACGAGTGTCCAAACCTGTCCGAGTTCTGCAATTCTCATCAACCTACTAGCACCCTCGAGCAAGATAATCCGCATAATTCCAATGGCAAAGATGCCGCCGCTGAAGTTGCCCTTGCACTGGTGCATCGATTTCCAAACATCAGGTATCTTCACGTCGACTCAGGCCGTTGTCCTCAGAGCATTTCATGGATATTGTCAGGCCTAGCATGCCACTACCTAAAACAGCTCACTCGGTTTGATTACTGCTTTGGGCTATCCGGTCCCAATGCCTATGGTCTCCCAAACATAGTTGAACTGGGCATAACGCCGGCGAACGCTATCAATTCTGCAGCAATATCTACGCTTTTCGAGTGCAATTTAGATTCACCGTGCTTGTATTTCAATCCTCAAGCAATACGGCACTTATCGATTGATATTTCCGACTCTGGTTTTGGCTGGCACATGTTCCCAACAAACTGCAATTCGAAAACTATTGTATTTGAAACCCTAGAGAAGCTCTCGTTGAGCAGCTTTGACGATGGTGTGAATTTGATTGACCTATTTATTTGCGACGGAATTGATGTGCACTTTCCTTATCTGAAAGTGTTAGAAGTCGGCGGAGTTGTGCTTACTCCTGACGCAATTGATTACCTAGCGCGGTATCCTATAAAAAGGCTGTATTGCGATGATCGGGCGCTGTGTGGTTTGCACATAGAAAATACATTCATAAACAAGTTGGATTCACTGGAACTGGGATTTTCAGCAAACGGGCGTGAAGAATACGCCGAGTATATTCACGACACTAACACGATGTTCCAGAAGACAAAGAATATCAAGCATGTGTCATTCTATACGGGTGTAAATGCGGACTTTGACTTTGTTGGTATCAGCTGGCCGTACCTTACACGCCTATATTTTTCGCCAGCCGCGGTTGTTGTTGGGCTGCTTAATGTTCTTCAGGAAATTCCAAATCTTGTGTATCTGTCTATTCACTGCGCCAAGTCCGACAGGAATTGCCTTCTGCACGAAGCCGCGTTGTTGGAATCATACTCACAAAGCCAGCTCACCACCAGGCCAACGGGGATCCAGGAATTCAAGCTGACTTCAAATGGCTCGCTCTCAGCTGCCCTATGTAGCATGGCCATTCCGCGGTTTCTAGAGCGTATGCCAAAGCTGGCCGCATTTATTTACATCAAATAAATACCTGCCTTGAGTGTTCACGTGCATGACCCAAATGCAAGATCTGCTCCGATCTGCCACTAAGATAGAGATTTCATTGAAAAAGCGGAAGCCAGCCGAATAACCTCCGCTTTTCTCTGCATATTGTATTTTTCTTATAATTGTACGAAACGGTACCATGGTACGACTGGATAGAGCTGACACCCCGCGAAAAGACAGCTTATGAGCTACTACTAACCCCGCACTCTGAAGACTTCTCCGTAGATCCGATTCATCCTGGTGCAAAATCGTCAGGGCAAGACGCGGCTAGAAAAGTGGTACGGCAGCTACACCGAGCCTGAGCGCCAAAAGCTCAAAGCTGAAGTGCACCGCACCGTGGCCTCGCGCGATCAAAAGCACCAGTCAAACTTTGTCGAGTTCCACAACCACCGGATCGTCTACCGACGCTACGCGGGCCTGTTCTTTTGCTTCTGCATTGACACAAACGACAACGAACTCTCCCTACTTGAGGCCATCCACTTGTTTGTCGAGGTGCTGGATGCGTACCATGGCAACGTGTGCGAGCTGGATCTAGTGTTCAACTTTTACTGGGTGTATACGGTGCTGGACGAGATGTTTCTGGCCGGCGAGATCCAGGAAACCAGCCGTAGTGTCATTTTGAGCCGGATGGACCAGCTGGGTGCTTTAGAATAAACCGGTGTAGTTGAAGTAACAAGTATGAAACGGACTAGTGGATGCGGGCAAGCGGATCGAGGTACAAGGCCTCTTCGTCTTCGGCAGAGTACGGCGGCTCAGTCTTGACCTGGACAAACGGATGATTGTCAGTCAGCGTGTCGTGCCAGTAGCGGTACGCCCGAGTCTCGCGCTCAGCAACCCTGGAGGCATACGACTCCAGTTGCTGCTGGTCCAGCACCGCATACAAATAGTCTGGATGGACCATCAGGCACTCGCCGCCCACTTGCCCGAAGCCAAACGACTTTAGCAATGCAGCTTTGATTCCGGGTGTGCGGATCGAGCGCGACGGGTACACTATAAACTGGCAGCCCTCGAGCTCGGCGGAAATGTTGTCGGCATTGCGGTTACCGGGCACAATTCCAGTGCGGAGCATCTGCAACACGCCGTTCAGCATCCAGATCGATGCAGGGCCCTTTGGATGGCCGGTCAGGTACTTTTGGCACACCGAAAATACCACGTTGCCCGGAGTACGACCCAGGTGGCGGAACTGCCGTTCAATAATCTCGGACTCGTTCTTGTCATTGGCCTTGGTCGAAGTGCCATGGAACGAGGCCACGGCAATATCGTCTACCGTCAGCCCCCAAGCAGCCAGGGCGCCGCGCAACGGCGAAATATGCGGGTTACGCTTCCAGAAGTTGTTGCCCCATGTGTCTAGTGCCTCCTGCTGCTGGCGCTTGGCCTCGGCGTCGATAAACGCGTGCTGGTCGCTGCTTAGCAGCTCTCGTTCCTGGCAGGCCCATTCGCGTATCTGCAGCTGGCGGAGCTGCAGCTGGCGTCGGCGGTACTCGATATCCAGGATCGGTAAGGAGCTGGCTGACTTTGCGCCGGGCGCTTCACGCGCAGACGTCAGCACGCCTTTGCCCGGCGCCGGCACTGATCGCCCCTCCTTGTCTGTCGCAGTGCTTGTCATCGCCACGATGCCGTAAATCGGAGCACCTAGCTCAATTGCAGTGGCGGCCGACATGAGCGTCACAATACCGGCGCCCTCGCTCTCCATAAACCCGTTGCGCGTGGTTGTGCACGGCCGTGACATCTCGCGTGGCGTGCGGCCCTGCTCGAGCTCGCTAACTGTGCTGCTGGTTGCATTCATCTGAGCAAACTCGTAGCTGCTCTCCTCGCACAGCGCGTCGGTACCACCAGCCAGCATAATCTTGGCCTTTCCTGACTGAATTGTGTCAACTGCAACGTCAATTGACGCGACACCAGTGGCACAGGCGCCAATAGTGGTCTTAATCGGCCCTGAAGCGGACATCAGCAGCATGTTGATCCAGGCCGGCGGCGTGCTGAGGAACGTTTCCTGGTACACATCGGGCTGCTGGTCCTTGTCCTGCAGCCGCTCGGCAAACACCCGCTTTGTCGAGCGCAGGCCGCCCAGGGCCGTTCCCGTCGAGCTGCCGACCTCGGACACGTGCACGTACTTGTAAAGCTCGTATGGATCGGTGATGCCCGATCGAACCAATGCTTCGGTTGTGGCAACCAAGGCATAGCAGGTAATCGGGTCAACCTGATCGGCAATTGACCTGGGAATACCGTAACGCTCGGGGCTCCAGCCAGTGGGCAGCTGCGCGGCCACTAGCCGGTCAAACCGCAACGCCTTGGGCACCATCAGCGTCGCACCCTTGAGCAGCCGCACCTGCCACGAGCCAGCATGCTCCCATATATGGACGCGGTCACCGTTGCGCAGCTTGAACTGCTGGGCTTCATCCTCGGTGGCCTCGAACGGCTCCATGTCATGCTCGATCTGCAGCTCGCGCAGCATGGTCTTGCAGTTCGGGTCGTAGCCATCCAGCAGCTCCGGCTCAATCAGCCGAATGCCCGTGTGCTCCAGGATCTGCTTCTCGTAGCGCTGCTTGACATGCTTGTCATCTATGGGCTCCTCGGTCTTTGCGTCCACCCAGCCCGAGTACAGCTGCTTGGTCTTCAGCCGTCCGTTAAAATGCTTGATGTAGCCCATGATCCACGCCAGCTCAATGCACCCCTCCAGCGAAAACTCGCCGAATGCCTCCATCTCCCAGCGGGTCTCAGCGTTGCCGTAGGGGCCCACCTCGCCGTAACCGGTGACTACCACCACCTGGTCCAAGTTTATCATACCCTGTAGGTGGCGCAGATGGTCAAGCTCATCGTACGATTTGATTTGAGGGAACTGGAACTTGTGGTTGGCGCGCTTGGTGACGGTGCGCAAATTGTAGACGCGCTCAACCGTATCATCGGCAACCAGCCCAAAGTCCGCAAGCGAGTCGGCCGTCACGGTCTTTAGGGTGTCGTGCATATGCGCCAGTGCCTGGTGCAGCTCAATAACGGCCTGAGTAATCTGCGGGTAATACTGGAAGCGGCCGGCCAAGTCAGCCCATATCGGCGACTGTGCAGCCATCGAGTAGGCGCGCGAATGTAGCAAACCTAGAATGTTGAACGCCATTTCTGCCGCCGAGAACGTGCGTACCCCAGTGCGCTCGACAAACTCTGCCACCACATTATTACCGCTCATTAGGCCGGTCCCACGGGTCCAGCCAATAACGGCGCCCGCCACGCTCACATACTCGCTCCACGTTGGCTCAGAGTGCCACCGATTCAACAGCGTCTCTAGCCCCAGCTTGCTCTCGGAGTAGTGCCCGTCGTAGCCAAATGAGCCGTGGTTTGGCGACAGCGGCAAAATGGCAAGCGTCGGATGCATTTTCAGCCGGCGCTGCTGCTTGCATGAGGCAATAGCACCCAGCAGCCTCATCACGTTGGTCAGCATGGCCCGATGTGACAGCTCCGACTGCGCGTCCAGTTCGGTCACGTCATGGCCGAGCTCGGGAATGGCTGCAAATGGAAGCACAAAATCGAGATCCCAATTCAGCCCTCTGTCGCTGTAGATATAGTCAACGAGGTTAGTTACGTCCTGCCGCGATGCCTGGTTAAACGGCAGAATTGTCAGCGACGATCCCCGCGAACCGTGTGTCTGATATAGATTCTGGAAGTAGCGCGTGGTTTTGGCCGAGTAGCTCGACGTTGTGGCTACCACCTGCGCGCCAGCTTCAAGCAAGCCCTTGAGCACTTCGGCACCAATCGATCCGCGTCCGCAGCCGGTGATCAGCGCCCGCCGGCCGCCGAGCGTCAGCCCGTTATCGCAGATGTCGCAAAGAATGTCGGTGTATGCGGCCGACAACTCCGAGTCATAGCTCCAGACCGCTGGGTCTGCGCCTCTGGACCGCAGGTGCACCATTGGTGGTAGCGCATCCGTCGATTGCCGGCTCGGGTAGGATCGTATCAGCCTGAGCTTCTCAAGTACTACGTCCAGCGAGCTACCAGCCTTGCTTTCCATCGTAGACGCAAGCTCGGCATCGCTGCTGCACACTGCACGGACATAATCACAAATCGAAGTCTCTCCAGATCGATTGACCTCAAAGTACTCGAGCCTGCCGCTGCCGTTAATACGCATGCGCGGAGCGCGCAGTTGCTCGGTGAACTGGTACGCCGGCGACGCATGGATGCCCAGCTCGCATTGCCGAATCAGGCTGACGCCGTACTTTGCTGCCAGCGCATGGCCAGCAGAGGGCCCCTGCTTTGCGCAGTCGACGATATAGTTTAGCACGTCGACCAGCGCGGGCGTTACTCGGTTCATCAGGCGCAGGCAGTGCGAGGACATGGTCAGGTCGATTTTGGTAACCTTCCCGCTGAGGATGTCAAAGTATAGCTGGATCAGGTCCTGGCGTGCCCAGTTCCAGAACGAGTCGTAGCGGCGCATCTTTAGCGGCGCAAACGCGGGTCGAATTCCGTCGCAGAACGCTTGGCCGTATTCGCCCAACCACACGTCTAGATCAGCCGACGCCGAGTCTGCGCTGCTGATGGCCAACGGCTGGTCAATGCTAGTGCCCAGATAAGTGGCCAGAGCGTGCATGGTGCGCGTTGCCAACTGCTGCTGCGCCTTCTGCGCGCGTTCAAACGCCTCACTGTTAATTACAGCCACTGCACGAGGCGCGACAGTGCGCTGGTCCCCCGAGGGCGATGGCGGCGCTGAGGCAAAGCTAATCCCGGCCACATGCGCGTACTTTTGGGCCACTGTATCCAGCCAGCTCTTAGCACTAGCCTCTGAATCCAAACGCGCAGACGGTTCCATGGCGAGCGCAACTAGCAGCAGGGCGTGCTGGCGCAAGCTGCCCAGACCGTAAGTTGCGTGCAGGTGCTCACAGATTGCCGATTTTGTGAATCCGCCGGGCATTTTGCTAGCAAGCATGCGCGACACCAGCGTCGTGGTTACTTTGCCCAGTGCATTGCTGGCCGGCGACAGCCCTTGGGCCAGCTCGCGCAGAGGCAGCTCCTCGGGCTTGTCGGGCATATCGCCCCCAAACTCCTTCTGCAGATCGCCGACCAGCTCGTTCTGCAGCGTCGATTTGCCGCCAACCAAGTCTTTGATAGCAGCAGTGTCGGCAACGGCCTCGAGACCAAGCTTTAGCTTGTACGCGGCCAGCGCCCGGATAATCTCGAGCGACGGAGTCGGCGCGTCAGGGACTTCGATTGGCGCTGCTTGCGCTGAGGCTTGGATAGCTGGCTGCACTTCGGGTGCTGGTTTGGCCTCCGGGCTATTTGGTGGCAACGGTGCGGTTTCGGCTGTGTTGGCAGCTTCACTGTCGCTATTCTGGCTGGCGGGTACTTCAGTGAACGTCAGCGAGTCCATATCAGAGGCCGAGCACAGCACCGTCAACCGCTCTTTGAGCTTCAGCGAAGCGTACCGGGATGAGTCGAGCGTGCGGCTAAACATATTTGCCAGCACATTGCCTGGCCCAACCTCGACAACCCACTCGACTGCCAAGTCTTCAATAATTGTGTCCTGCGTCTCAATCCAGCGCACCGGCGAAGCAAACTGGTAGCTCAGTACCTCAACCAGCAACGTATACGCTACATGCTGCTTATATTGCGGATCGAGTGCCACCCGTTGCTCGTCCAGCGACTCTAGAAGCTGGGCCAGTGGCTCCGACTGCGTCAGCTTATACACGCATTCGATGTACGCTCTTGAAATGGCAAACGGACGAGCGGTGAGGTTGGGGACATAGCGATTGCACAGCTGCTTTACTGAAACGTGCTCCGGCTTGATCTTGCTTTGCAGCAGCTTGCGGAACGACCATGTGCCTTCGCGCAGCACTGAGGAGTGGAACGGCACGTCAATCCCGGGGACTGGCGTGGTGGCACGCGTACGCGACAGCTCAAACTGCCGATCGCGGCTGTGCCGCTCGGCTGCAAGACAAACGGACTTGTGTGCCAACATAGCCAGCTCCGTATTGTCGGGCATTCCAGAGAGCTGTGACATAGACACCAGCACCAAGCTCAGGGCTTCAAGCAGTACGCGCTCGCCGGCAACCACGTACTGCGCATCGCGGATGTTGTGGTTGACAATCTCCAGCAGCCCGTCAAAGTCACTGTGCTTCTTGACAGCCGCAACTACTTCGGCCAAGTCGCCAGAAGTAAACCAGTGAGCTACTCGCGCAGGGCTGGCAGCCAGCATTGCATAGATTGAGCGGCCATCAGTATCGCGCCGAACTGCTTGTTGCATGGTCAGCCCGCGGCAAAAGCCGATATCGGCAGCAGTCTCAGGAGTCAGCACCCGCGCAACTGCACACAGCCCTGCGTACTCGCCCAGCGAATGACCGGCAAACACCGAATGTTCGGGCACAACGCCGGCTTCGCGCAAATGCGCAAACTCAGCCGCCGCACAGACCAGCATAGCCGGCTGGGTGAACTGTGTCGCGAATAGCAGGCCGCGTGGCGCCGAAAAGGTGTGCGATGGCGTGTGTTCGGTAATGTCGGCAAACAACGGACGTGACACTAGCCGCTGCAAGCCTTTGCCAGCAAAATACTCATATTGCATCGCGCGGTAGGTGTCGCGCACACGCTCGCCGCGCTTGCCCGCAAAGTGAACGGTCACCGTCGGCGGGTTGGTGCGCACAATATCCAGCAGCGGGATGCCGTAGGTGTCACGCATAAACGTGTCGGCCGCATCCCACACGCGGCGCGCAGCGGCTGAGGACTGGTATAGCGCCATGCCCATGCCTTGTGAATGCGCGCCTTGTCCTGTAAATACATAAGCAGTGCGCGGTTGCTCCACTTCGGCAGCGCCCTCTAGAACTCGCTTGCCATCTGTAACCGTTTCCACCTGCACTTGCATCCGTCCGCCAACAAACCCAGTATGCTGCAGCCTGGTCTCTAGCACTGCGCCCGGCAGCACCATATCGACAAACCGCGCGTTGTAGGACACAACGCAGCTTGGGTTTCCGTTAGCCGCAACCCGTTCAAGTGTGCGCCGCGCCGCAGCGCTGGTCCACATCCCGTGCGTGATGGTGCCAGGCAAGCCTACCAAGTCAGCAAACTGCTGACTGGTGTGTATCGGGTTGTGGTCGGTCGACACGTCCGAGTACGGCTGATTACTGCTTGGCGCTCGTGCTGCCATATCAAGGGCGGAGCCTGACATCTCGCGTCCGTCGCCTAGCAGCTGACGCGCGCTATCAATGGACTGGCCGTGAGTCCGCAAGAATCGCATGACTGGGTTGTCAAACGCGTTTGCGCATTCAAAGTCCACATCGGCCACCTTGGTCCACGCCGACGACGTGGCACTGCGTGCCAGCACCTCGCCAAATGTGGCAATGTACGAATATACTGATGCTGACTTGAATCGGTACTGCGACCGCAGACCAAATCTGAGGATACTGCCCACACGTATGTGCTTCTCCATCTGCGGCACCACAATGAGCCACTCTTTGGAGCGAATCAGCGCCAGCAGGGCTGAATCAGCAACCGTTAGCTCCATTGGCGGCTCGTCTGCGTTGCGGAAGTTGCTGGCGTAGTCAGGCGCTTGACCGCGGAAAAGGAAAGACGTATCCAGCGCAACAATTGGCTGTCCGTTGCGCAGGACATGGCCTCGCACCCGCATCATGCGCCCAGAGCTTCCGTCGACGACCTCGGTAATCTGCGCTCGACTCGAAAGCTGCTGGCCAGCCTGGATTGGAGGCATGCCGTCCACAATGCGGAACTCGTTTGACAGGTGCACCAAGCATGTCAGGTCGCCGTCGCACACGGGGCTCATCAGGCATTTGCACAGCGCCGGCCAGAACACGCGCATTGCATAATCCATTGGCGCAATGGGCGCAGCCGTGCTGCTATGATCCACGATGTAGTGGCTCGATGTGTTGCCAATTGTACGGCAGAACGCCTCTAAACTGCCTGCGTCAACAGAAATCGTCTCACCCTCGTATTCCGGGATGCCAACCGTCTGCGATATCACGCGCATGGCTTCATTGCTTTGCTCGAACCACACTTGCGCATAGAATTGTTTGATGCGCTCGTTGCGACCCTCCATCACCTCGTGGATCGGTGCAAACGGCGTGGTTGGCTGGTACCGGAACAGTAGCTCCAGAGTGCACGTCTGTCCACGCGGCGCCGAGTACATGTTGAGCCGGATCAGATTGTCGGCATCGATGCTGACATCCGCAACTCGTATTCCGAGATCGTCAATAGCTTTGACCGTGTGCCGGCCGTCGTCGTTCAGCTCTACCATTATATCTTGGTTTGTTTGCGGCTTTAACACGCGCTGTACCATGTTGTTGACGTAACTGCGATCTTGAACAACAATCGGGCTAGTCAGCAGGGCTCGCAGCCAGTCCGGACTGCTGTCAACCAGCGCATCAAACCGCGCGCCGGCCTCGGTTTCCTTGCTTTGCACACGGCTTGGCGTCTTGAACACACTTGATGTGGCGCCTAGGTAACCCACAGTCGGCACCCGCGACTCGTCGCCCTGGTAGTAGCGCTCCAGCAGCGCGGCAATCTGCCCGTGGTACACCCCGTCCAGGATATCCTTAACCGGCTCATTGGCCTGCTTTGCATAGCGCACAGCCACCGGGCCCTGCAGAATACACACCCGGCCCACGTCCTGGCCGGCCACCGCGTCCACGTCCTCGGCCTGCCACAGCGAGTCCTTCTTGAACCAAATGTGGAAATCCTTGTCCATCAGCGGGATGAACGGCACCGGCTTTTGGCCCGGGCGCAGGCACAGGTTGATAAAGAACTGCACATCCTCGGAGGCCAGCAGCTGCGAGTAGCACTCGGGGTAGGCATCCAGAATGGCCTGGACCGCGGCGAATGGCTGGTCGATCTGGGTGAACGACTGGAGCATCGCCGGACCGTCATCAGCCGCAAATCGTTCCTCCAGGCGCAGCAGGTAGTCGCCCACCAGGTTGCGCATGGTCACGTCAATCCACCGCGACTGGTGGGTCACATACAGCACCTCCACCAGGCGGTTAGCCACCTCGGCGTAGGTCATCTCCTCCAGATCGGCCACCGACCCGTCAGCCTTTTGGCCAAACCACGGCTTTTGGAAGTCGTCGTTGAGCCGGCGAATGATATACTCCTTCTTGGCCAGCAGCGCCGGCAGGCGCTTCTCGCGGGATAGAGCAAACACCGTGTCGTCCAGCTCCTTCCACAGCATGACGCCACGGGTAGCAATCTTGTGGATGGGCTCGCCCATTTCCGACAGCACGGTGACGATGCCGCCCGCCGGCCCCTGGTAGGTGCGCTCCCATTCCGAGTCGTCAATGCCCGGAGCGGCCACAATGGCCTCCTTGACCGCGTCCGAGGCGCCGCCTTCTTGCGCGACCATCACCCGCGAGCCAAACAGACAGCCGTCAAACGGCATGGGGGCGCAGTCAAACTTTTGGCTCCAGTCACCGGTCAGATACGGCAGGGTGTCGTCGACACCGCCAAAGCCCGAGCCAGCGACCAAGACAATATTGGGTTGCGCACGGATGGCACCGTAGGTCTCGAGGATGGGCTGGTGGAAGTCCTCGAACGAGTGGTGGCCGCCCGCCCGACCGCCGGTCCATTGTAGCAGAATCGGGAATCCGCGGTTGGCCTGGGCAATTTTGATGACTAGACGAATAGACTCGATTGAGCTGGGCTTGAGTCCAATATGACGATATCCTGCGGTCCGAATACGCTCGATAATCTCGTTACATACGTCAAACGACGGCACCCCAGCGCCAATACATAGACCATCCATCGGAATACCCTCGCGACGCATGGACAGCAGTGCTGGATACTGGATGTTCCACAGGAACGGGTTGACGTATATCGAATTCACCGTGATGCTCGATCCAGGAGCAACAAGGGCTAAAATCTTGTCGACTTTGTCGCGCAGCATCGGCTCACTGAAATGACCGCCTCCGGACAGCTCAATATGGTAGCCGGCATTGATCACTGCGGATACAAACTCGGCGCCCACTGTTGATGGCGTCATACCGGCGACCATCACCGGTGGCCTGCCCAGCAGCCGGCTCATCGGCGTGTCGATGTGCAACTGATTGTCGCCAGCGCAGCGCACCAGGCGCGGTGCATACTTGGCTGCCCAGCTCAGCGGTGGTGCAACTGCCCGGGATTCCGGGCTGTATAGATCAGCCTTGGTGCGCAACGGGCTGCCATAGCTGTCAAACGCGCCCGCGCAAACAACCGCTACTCCGCGCCCCTCGTAGATCCGGTGGACAATTGCGCCAAATCCGCTCGTCCCGCCGGGCCCAAAGTCCACCGCATGCGTGATCCCCGGGCACTCGACAGCTGCCGGCCAGTCCACGTTGAACACCATGTTGCAGCGAAGCAGGTAGTGCGACAGATTGGGCATGCCGTAGATATCACGCCCATCCACGTACGTCTTCACCGGGCGGCGCAGTGCGTGCCCATCCAGCACCCAGTTGCGCTCGGTTGCATATTCGCATGCGCCCTGCCAGGCGTGCTCAAGCAGCGAGCAGTGGTACGGTCCGTTGATGCTCAAAAACTTTACCACCACGCGCGCCTTGCGCTGCGAATACGGAGTGCGCGTTTGGTCCAGCCCCTTTGCATCGTACTCAGTAGTTAGCAAGTCGACAAACCTGCGCATCGATGGCACAATGCCTGACACAACGTGCATGCGGGCGCTGTTGGTCAGGGATAAGTGCACTTTGCTGCCCTCGAGCTGATCCTGGTTGAAGCGGGCAATTGTCGACTCGATCTGCGCGCGGGTAAGCTTGACTATAGAGGCCATTGGCGTTGGCACAGCGCTGCTGTCACTATCAGTCGGCGGCGGCTCAACTAGCGGGTAGTCAAGCTGGGGAAAGGCACCGGTGAGAATCAGCAGGCCTAGTGCGGTTTTTGCAACGCTGTAGAATGACTCCTCGTCGGTCGCTGTTGCCAGCGCAGCCGCGGACACAATTCCTTGGCTATGGCCCGTCACCCCTACAGGTAGTTCAAAAATACTGGACGAGTTAGTTGCCATTTTGTTGCACTGGCCTGCTGCCTAGCAGCACATGCACGCCTGAAATACGTACACTGGAATCCGTCCGCAAGCTCGCCTGGCGAGATACCGAGCGTTTTGTACAACACAACCACTTGCATAAGCTGCGTCAAGCCAACAATCGGCAGGCAAACTGGAACCGAGAGCATGTATTGGTGCTCCGGCGTGTCCTCAGGCGACTTAATCCAGCGCATCACGTCGAGCCCGTACTGGTACAACGAGGCAAACCGCGGTACCGCCGTCTCCTCCATCAGAAACTCGGACATGGCTTGAACAAAGTTCTCGACCAGCGGCCGGTACACGGCAAACACCGAGCGCGTCTCGTCCATGTAGTTGTCCATTCCGCCTTGGCCGCCAAAAAAGCCCAATGCGCGGAACTCGGGGTTGGTGAACAGCGCAGGCGTGCGGGGTGCTTTCGGCTGGCCACCCCGTGCTTGGTGATACTGGTGCTGTGCCGCGTAGTACAGTTTCAGCGCGTCCTGCATCTGCTCGCTACTCATGCCCATGTCGCTCAGCACCGTGTGGATGTTGGAGTTCGAGCAGTGCTGGGCCTCGAATGCCTCAAACGCAGACACGGCAACAGCTAGATTGTGCGCCCACGCATGCTGGACAAACTCCAGTGCTTCAAGTACTGCGTCTGCCTCGGCATTGTCGGCCGGTGCATCACTATGATCGGCTGCAGCACTGCCGGTTTGCATCAATCTCGAGTACACGGTCCGCGCAGCCTCGACTATTTCGGACGGCAGGCAAAGGCCAGCGACCGTGGCTCCGGCCAGATTTGCGCTGCGGCTGCTTTGATCCATTTGTCCGGCCATGAGTTACTTTTGCGCCTATTTAGGATATGAAGAAATTCACGCTTAGCTGAATAGAGTCGCAATAGCTGCTTAAAAGATATTCTGCATGTGTTAACCCAGAAAAATCCTATCGGCTTACTTTTTAAAAGCAACGACGGATGACGAATATACGACGTCTGGTTGACGGCAGAAATAGCGAATCCCTCAACGAGCGCCAGAGAACAAGTAGAAAAAAGGGGCAGAGGTTTGAGAGAATAGGCAAACTGAGAAAAAGGGAAAAGGAGAAAAGGCAGAATTACTGCATCTGTCGTATACTGCGGCGAACCCATGTAACCGCGACATAAGCCACCAACAGCCAGCAAGCCTCCAAATATATCCAAACAGATTGCAATTTCGTTCTTGATAAGCGCTTGGAAAGCAATGCAGTGAGGGAAAGGGAGGCCCAACGCGAAGAAAAAAATCTCGAGGGGGGGTAAATAGTCTTCTTCCGGGCTATGTGCGCCACCAGCGGATTGTGTTGGTTGTAGGATTAAGAATAGTATGTGCAAGGATGTGGTTGGTTCTTAGAACAGCGTGGTAGCCGAGTTTACACGCTGGGGTATGTTGCGTGAGAAAGTTTTTCTGTGAGAATTGGTAGAGGCTGTGGTAGCATTTTCTTTAGCAAACAGCCGGCGATTCTTCGGCTATTTGTCGCTTGGAAAGCCTCATTATCGATTTGCGCCGATATGTAGTGTTGAATGAACG